>WURT03358366.1:1415-23827 GCA_009936505.3 Holothuria glaberrima | reverse complement strand
AGTATGAATAATTTCATTCGTTGAAAGATTGAACATTCTATTCAACTCACCTTCCCCTCATTGACTAGGTCATTCAATCTTTTCAACTCGTGAAATTATTCAAACTATCGCACTCATAATTCATAAATAAACATTCATTATTTGTATAGTAACATACATCCCTCGATGTATCACACAAGACATCGCCCAAGCTTTTCATCCACACTTTTGCTGTTTAGAAGCTACATCATTATTTCAGTGCACTTTGCCATGTGGTAATTCACATCATGGGTGGACCGTTCTTCACAAAGTTTACTGACAAACGGGTAAGTGTGTGAATAAGCAGCAGACCTCAGATTTGCTGATTTCTATAATTTCACTGAATCATTTTAAGTGATGATTGCATATATCTACTATGTTACTTTATTATTGCTTTTGAAACAAAATGGGAACCAAAAATCTAAAACTTTAACTAAAACTCAAAACACTGCTTTCCTATCTGCTCATATTTTAACTGCTCATAACTATGATGAATACAACATATTCAAAACTTATTTTTATGAACTTTTCTGTCTGGATCGAGTTTAATAAACCAAAATGGCCTTGCCACCATAGATTTAGCATATTGCTACAAAGGATGTTTCACCCTAATAGTACTGACTGTACAAGTATTTGAGGTACTGTAGAAAGTACTTACTGTAGCTGCAACAGTTCCATTATGGCAGAAGTGCAAACAAAAACACCATGGTCACTTCCAAAAAATTCCATCCAAAAATTTCTGTTTCTGATAGAGTTCCCAAATTCCCTGCATTCTGCTACAAAGCTTTAATGTGTACATGGTTTGGTTATACTTTAAGTGTACCTAAAGTCTAAAATTTCCAATATATACAGTATATATATATATATATATATATATATAGATCTATATATAGACAATGATTTCAATTTTAATTAAGTTGAAATCTATTTGTCTATCCCTGCTTGTATTTGGTCGAGCACTTCCGTTATTATGGTTTCACACATACTGGAAAATATATATATATATATATATATATTTGTGACAGTGTAAACCAGTCAATGGTAAAGTGCTCAACCTGTGAAGGGAGCTAAAATATTGAAAGGATATATATATACATATATATATATACATATATATACATATATATATATAATATGTGTTACAAAGCTTGAAAAATGCATTTATATGGTCCAACTCCCATCTTCAAAGGACATTCCTAAGCTGAGATAGAAAATGGTGAAGCTCATTCATTCAATTTAAATGATAGACTGTACAATAATTTGCGATGTCATTATCATACTACTCAAATTACCTTCTTTGTTTTTTTTTTTTTTTGGTTTTTGTTTAGAAGCTACCACACCTTGTGCCAAAATGTGATCAGTGCAACAGACTCTTACTCTTATACAGTAGCATGACTCCATTATATAAGCCTCTTTACACAACATGCTTTGCAACGGAACAGTAAATGTTTCAAGGTCATTTAAACATATTTTCAAAAGACACCAAAAGCAGGTAATGTAAGTTGTACAAGAATGACATCACAAATTACTGCCCAATCAACTTTTTCAAATTAAGTAAATTAATTTCAACATTTTATTTCTCAGCAACAGAGAAAGCTATGAAAACAGAAGTTGGATGAATGAAATTCAATTTCCAACCAATAACATATATATTCTTGTAGTTCTAGACTTAAAACTATTGAACAAGAAAATACAGTATCATGCAAAGTACACAGGTTTGATTGCAAACTGTACAGCATGATCAGACCTACAAATATCATAAATACTGTACAACCCTAGATTCCTCAAGGATATCATGCCCTGGCTGCAAGTTACTTCATAGCAGGTGTTGAATATGTACTCCTCTCTTTTGATGTACATACCCTAACGAGTGCAGCCTATAGGTACAGGAGAAATACACGTCTGCCAAGCAGGCAAGCAAGCTACCAGTATGGTACAGTACCAGCAGTTTTGGTTACTTATAGTTTTAGCTTTCAAAATGCCTTTTCCAATTAGCACAAATAGAATTTTATGCACAGCAAATGACTTTGCACATTAAAATTAAAATATATATGCAGTTCTTTCCAAACTTCTCATGTGATGCCTGTGTCCAATCTCAATCACTTTTCATAAAACATACAGTTTGCACTGATGTAACATCATTTCTACAGTACATGGTTACTCTAGCTTTCACTCAAGATTTGCATAATTCACAATATAGAATAACCTTACAGTATATTACAACATCCACAGCAAGTCCTTGAACTTCCAGGCAAAATTCTTAGTGCAAGCAATATCAAGACTGAGAACAGTATGCACTTTATACAGGGAAATACTGAAAAAATTGCAGTAAAATTCTTACCTTTGAAGGGGCTCATTGAGTTGATATCTGTTATTTTGTGATGATTTTGAAGGAAATCATTGCATGACAATGTTTCTGATTAGCCTCATTACTCATGTATCACTTCCTATAGGTACTGAAAATGTGAAAAATCGTCGTTTCTGAACGGGGTTCATGCATATGAGTAATACCTAAACCAGTAAAAAGTGTCTGGTCACAAATTTGTAAAAAAATCATTTTAATTTTTATCTACCCTATCATTGCCATTTTAGTTGGATGTAAGATGTGTAGAATCTCTTAGTTTGACCATTTACCATCAAGATGCAAGTAAATCTCAACAGGTCTTAAAAAAATCATGAATTTTGTGAAACAACTATTAATAAGCTCCTTCAAAACCATGATATACAGAAACATATAGAATGACTGTACTAGATACATAAAGAACATACAGTAGTTGGGTAACTTTATTTTCAATTTATAATGTTGGTGCAGAAATTCCATGCTTCATAGCTTATTAATAATTCCACTGTAAACAAAATGAGGATGAGCTCCTACAGTAAGTCACAACCCAAAAATTGGGATAGTGCCAACTCTGTGCCAATAATTTCCATTAACTTCTAGCCTAATTCTGCAATAGATGGGATCATTCACACATATGACTGATGAATTTTAGAGTAGGAGTGAGATTACTAATTTTCCCAAGTCTTGTCCTCAACTATATAAAATTTATGGCAGAATAGCATTTTCAGAACTTTTCAATTTTACTGGTAAATTTTTCAGAATGTTTCAAGGTATGAACAGACATAAAACTTTGTTAACTGATATTTATAGTGTTGTCTTGTTCAACAAATTTAAGTTGCCATGACTACCAAATTCCAAAACGATTTCCATGGTAATGCCATTGTAATTTTTCCAGGGTACTGTAGCATTTACCATACCGATTTTGCACATTAACTTTTCCAAATGGCTCGCTACGCTCCACAAACACTGCACAATACTGTAGATGTACCAATGGGAAAGCATAAATTTTTTACATTGTTTCTTCTGAACAGCATAGCTACAAGTACAACAATTAATTAGATTTATCTGAAAACAACTACTCTATCAATAGAAAAGCACAATTGCAAATATCTGCAAAATTTCAACTTGGCGTGACATAAAGCCGTGTTTTTATCAAAATTCATGGAATTGAGTCTTCTATTAGAATACAGTATAAGGGTTACAAATACGTTTTGTGTGAGGGTTCATTGTAATGGTATGTAGTTTTACCAAAACCTGTTACTCCGGTAGAAAATGTCCACCTGTTACAGTATGTGAAGAGCTATATCTTTCTAGCAGATCTATATATCTACCTACAGTGCTGATAGGGTAAACCAAAGTAGAACAGTTTCCACACTGTATATTCAAGTTCTAAAATAAGTAGTGAAAAGAATATAGTCACATCATCCACATGGAAAAATAAGATGCAATGATGGAACTGGGCTTTTGTACCTAAAAGACCTTCCAACCATCCAATGGACAACCACCCTTCCAAGTTATAACTTCTCCACACTCCCCAAAACAAAACCTTTCCCTCTCCCATCTACTACCAAAATATTCTCCTCCCCCCCCCCTATTCTCCCCTTTCCCTCCCTCTCCCCATTACCAAAATATTTCTACTTAAAATATACAGGTAGCACGTCGAGCATGATAACTGTAAACCCCAAATTCGGGTTCATCAATGGGTACATTAATGTAATGTGGATACAAAGAGTCACATTTTGTACCATTTTCCATCTAAGAATGGTCAAAACTGCAAACTTTCACAGCATAGGCTAAGCATACCTCCTCCCATAAGACTCCTGCCCCAAGGCCTCAGTCCTGATTTAATCTGATATTGCTGTTACAGATGATTGTGTGTACAAACAATATTCCATTATACAGTACTCAGTAGAAAAATGCAAGTATTTACTAAATGCCAATCCAACAAAGGCAAATTTTTTGAAATTTGCAATTAATTGTACAGTACTAAATGTAAGTGGATATGCAATAAACTGCAAAAGCTATTTTAGAATAGGTTTGTTACATTGAGGTAAACCAAGGGCATCTTTAATTTATTTCATTTTCAGTGCATCATATATGAAATATCACATTTGAAGTGAGTGTTAAGAATAAAATTTACATTTCAAATTGATCACTTCTCCAGCAACCCTCAACCTCGACCACATACAGTACTATAGAACCACTCACATTCTTCTGTTAATTGTTATGCTTCTGAACTGAAAATTATGAAAATTATCCATGCATATTTATCACTTTGATAACTGCCCTTGGGACGTGTAAGTGTACAGCACCTACAGTAACACATCTACTGTGTACTGAAGCCCATATAAAGTACGCTCCACCAAACTGTATGTTGTCACAACATTTTGAACAGTACAAACTAGCCTTAATTAAAGCAAAACACTACCTCCTTTTATGAGTCCCAAAAGATGGAAGACTATGCACTGAGAAGAGAAAGTGAATTTTTTTTTATAAATATAAAACTTGTTTAATAGACCCCAAAACCAAAGACTGGATAGTACAACTGTAAAAGTAGTCATGCAAAAACAAAATATGATTTCTCAAACCACACAACACTCTTCAGGTACAACCACTCAAGCAAGTACGATACTATACATGAGCGATGCTTTAAAAGATATTTGAAATTGAGTGATAAGTCTATAGCTTTTGTCTCTTAGGACACTTAATTTATGTTGGATTCCAATTCACTATAAGCACTGTTACAATTTTAAAAGGTCTGGGCACAATCTAATGAACAATTTTCAAAACTATTTATCACTGGCTTGTTTTCCCTACTCCATTGCTTAGTATGCTGAGCACCAAGCACAATGGCAGTAGGTGTCATTTTTAAAGTCTTTGGTTGTAAGTTGGATGCTCTAAACGCTTGGCCATGCAGTTGGGTATACTGTGGGACAATAATCTGAATGTGATACAGCTGCTGTAGACTAGCGCCGTCCTATGCTTGGGCCCGTTACCTGACTCCCAGGGCTCACAATAACCTGAGACCTCAGGTGAAGTACGTGCGAAAATGATGCAGGACGCACAGTTTATTAGGTCAGTGGGTTTTAGAGATGCACGGCACTTTGCACAAGAAATCACAAATGGCAGACAGGGCCCAAAATTTGAGCAGGACTTTGGCACAAAAGCTCCAGAAACTGCTCTAACTGCGCCCAGAAAAAGGGCAAATGAAGTTTGCCTGGCACTAAAAATAGCGCCATCTGAGTGTTGCAAGCGAGTCACGAATTAAGGCAAAGTAGCACTTGCACTCACAAGCAAGCGATGTACACAACAAGTTTCCACGGGCTTCATGTTCTCCACATGTACCCTACGGATGCAAGCTACTAACGATACAGTAATGCACTAAGTGGTTTGTACATGTAGTGGTATATTTGGCAAAGACAGCCCGATCACAGCCGCATCCAGAATGCACACACTAAAGACAGCCTGCTTCCATCACCAGAAACTCAAACGTTCAGTGTTAGGTTCTGTGTGTACATATTGTAAACGTTAGGATACTGCAAAGGGCGTAGAAACTCCTAAGTGAAAAAAGCACCATAGGGATAAATCTTCATACTAATACCTGCATGAATGTGACGATTTGTGAGATGAGGTATTTTTGCATGTGTCACAAAGTTAGATTTTAATTCTCGACAGATGGAGTTTTTGGGGGGGGGGGACTGTTAAAGATTGACTGTTTACCTTGGAGCCAGGTGCTTTTACTATACTGTGTGTTTGTGTGCAGAGAAAAACTGCTTCCTTGTATGATAGTATCTCGAAATTCGGAACTAAAATGGAAGTCAAAACTTTTCGAATGTAATGAACCAATGTAAAAGAATTATCACAGGATAAATATCTATAGTATCCCTAGTCATTTATATAAATTTATTTCTCAGATATTGACAAACATGCTGAGAGGTAATGGCCCTTCCAAGCCACATTATGACAAGCTGATCATCTACAGTGGTTGCTTGCTACCCAATAAGGAGCACTGTTTAATGATTACAACCAAGAAGAAAGTGAAATGTCATTCATTCATAAAAAACTTTTTTTAATCCTTGATTGTGGTGATGGTTACCTCAACTTTTCACAAAAGTCAACGCAAAAATCTTGAAACCTGGAAAACAAAAACTCCAAATTCAGGCATATGTGGTCACAATTTTCCCAATAGTCTAAGTGTGGTTACCGTATTCTCATTGGGACGAAAGTGACAGCTAGACTAATCACAACTCTTCTGAACCCTCAAAGAATTAATGCAGTGGATGAGATTAATAAATTGGCTGAGCTCTGTTCACTTTTACTGGGTTTTACTCCAGTAGCAGAATTCATAGGGAAGCCCTATTCTGTCGATGTACGAAAGTAACACAAGTAACCAGCAACGATGTTGCCACTGAAATGACTGAGTGTTACTGGGGGATCTGGCTAGGGACCCCCAATTTTTGACTGGGACCCCCACACAAAAGTATGCATGGGTTTGAGGACCCTCAGAGAAGAAAACCTAATGGAAACCCTGTGACTCCCCCTTCAATTGCATGACTCCTGGGAGTCCTGGCTAGGAGCCAAGTTCTAATGACTCCACTTTCTTTGCAGAGGAACCACTATACTCCAAGAAATTATTGATTAGATGTAGAAATCTCCACACATTTTGGAATTTTGTGTTCTTTCTACACTACAGTTTTTAATGAAGTACTGTATTGCAACACAACTGGCCCTTCTGATCTTTTTCTTTGAGATTTATTCCCCTCAGTTGAAATTTTGAAAACTACCTATGACTCCAAAACATGATTTCTTGAATACTGTATTACTGATGAAGCCATGCATTATTGGACTAATACATGACAGCCTGCATTTTTTGAATACTAAAGGTCTACAAACTGTTCATCCCTTTAAAAGCACAACTAAGTGCAAATTATTAATTAATTCATCCACTTCATTGGCATTTAATTTTCAATAGCATTACTTCTGTCCACTTTTCATAGGTTAACAAGAGCAACTACTCCATATGTAACACTGCATCAACAGTGCAATTCCACTTTAAACAGATCAAGAATGCATGTTTTCCCTCTTCTACAGCTCTGAATTCTACCACAAGGGACCACATTTTGAAGGCCTCCAGGATCTGAATGTGAGCATAAGCTTCAAAACATATTCCAAAGGCCATGAACCATACAAACTTTGCTTAGTATAACTAATGAGTAGAGAGATATAAACAGCCCCAAACAGTGGACCCACAACCAGTGTGATAGCGCTTTTCTGTTTGTGTCCCACCTGGTGTGCAGAGACCTCAAACAGATCAGAAAGAATTATGGGATTCCCTCACCTTTAAAAGATCTTGATTCTGGATACCACTGAGGGTCACAACCTGTTTGACTTTGTCAAAAAAAGATTGTTTTGATTTTAGGTCTTATGAAAAAATTACTGCTTACAGGCCGTATACACTGACAGACACCAATAAGATTTACTCCTATCCTGCAATGAAACTATTTGCTTGCAACTTGAATGACATAGTCAATAATATCTATGAAAGTCAAATTTCTAGTATCAAATTATCTACTGCTTGAATATACCTTAGCAAAGGTGGAGATCAGGGAAGGGGGGGGGGTTAACCAGCCTTAGTGGGCTTTGACCCATCAAAATGCTTTATACTACATTTACCTACAGGGGTTTGTGCTGAGGAGACAATCAAGTTAGTTAGTTAGACGAGGTTTAACGGCCCAGTTTCCAACCAGTTGGTTCAAGTCGAGTCGGCCACGGCCTTTTTTCCATTTGTGGCTCACTGGCTTGTTTTTCCTTACTCCATTGCTTATGCTGAGCATCACCCACAATGGCAGAAGGTTCCATTTTTAAAGTCTTTGGTATGACTCAACGTGGGAATTCAACCCAGGCCTCCCGCGTAAAAGGCGGATGCTCTACCACTAGACCAAACACGCGGTTTGGAGGAGACAATCAAGAAAATATATAATACCAGACCTGTCAACTCTCCCGGTTTTATCCAGACCTCCCGGCCTCCCGGTTTTATGCTCTATCCTACCGGTTTTTAATTTCCCATTTGCGACATTCATTCAAACGGCCAAAAACAGCTATTTTCGTAACTGGGCAGAAAAATAAACTGCCAAAATCATTTTCTTTATTTAATGTTACTTCAAACTTTCGTAACTCTTCTGCCAAGTATGGGCCAACAACGCACGTAGTGTATATACTGTGTATATACTGTACATGTACGTATAGCAGCTGCAGCGTAGAAATAACTGATATGAGGAGTGCTGAGCACCGTGCACTGCCATGGAAACCACTGTGCGTTAACTTGGCTACACGTTTTTCCAATAGTCTTATCATTTCAGTCGGAAATTGCCAACCTCCCTTTTTTTCCTCCAATCTCCCGGTTTTTTGGTTTTGAAAAATGAAAATCTCCCTATTTTGAGGTCAGACAGGTTGACAGGTCTGTATTTGTCAGTGGGAAGCATTATGTTGATTTTTAAGTCTCATATGTATGCATAAGGGGAGGGAAATGAGGAGGGAAAAGGGAAGGAGGGAGGTTCAATAAGACTGAAATAGCAGCTCTTTCTAATCTGGATCTAATCCTTACCTGCACTACAATTGCATTCTAACCATTCTACAATGAACTAAGGTTTGGCAAAAATATTTGATACTATACTCTGCAGGACAAATTGTACTCACAAAAAAGAAGCCACTTGGATGCAAACAGGAAATGATTTGTCAATCTGAGGAAGAATATACTGTATGAAACTATTAGTAGGATTTGATAACTTCAACGAAACACCTGCTTCAAGAAAAGACTTTCCTGTATTGAATGCTGGGAATTTTGTTATTCCATGCAATGGTCACTTTAAGTGTACTAATTGCAATATTGTCTTTCTTCCTAAAGGGTATACTGTAGGCCTAATGATGTTTGACAAGAAGCTTTTGTATGTGTTGAAATTAATTGTTATGCAGCATTACATTCAATTTTAGGAATACTGTAGCGCCATCACATATTTGTTATCAATGCCAAGGTCAACCTTTCATAATCATTAGTACAATGTTGAGCTTTCTGCTATGATGTCTGCAGGGTGGGGGTACTGGGGATTGATATGTACAGTTAGTGCATTACACAGTGTATTTGTGTAGTGTTTTAGTCATTGATCGCAATATCAAGTTCAAGTTGGAGCCAACAAAGTATAGCGGCTACAAAATTCAGATTTCTGTACTTAATCGTTCTCATATACGCTCTGATGCAAGCTTATTACAGTCCCCGAGTATTTCTTATTAATATACAGTATTTTGTTAACTTAATGGGTTGAAAGTGTTTTGGAGGGTTGTTTTACCTTCTAGTTTTCTAGGCCGGGTCAAGTTTGTACAGGGCAAGTTAGTCTAGTGAGGTACCATTATCGCTGTTGCATTTGGGAGCAGGTGTTATCATTACCATAGTAAGAGTATCTCAGTGTATTGTATTATTCAGCGTTCTGGGTATATAGTTAGATGAGGTCTAACGGCCCAGTTTCCAACCAACTGGTTCAAGTCAAGTCGGCCGCAGCCTTTTTTCTAGTTGTGGCTCACTGGCTTGTTTTCTCTTACACCATTGCTTATTATGCAGAGCATAACGCACAATGGCAGAAGGTTCCATGTTTAAAGTCTTTGGTATGACTCGACCTGGGAACTGAACCCGGGCCTCCCGTGTGAGATGTGGATGCTCTACCACTAGACCAAACACGCTGTCTCTTCTGGGCATATAGGGTCGCCCACTGAAGTTGTTGTATACATGGTTGAGGTTTTAAGACAGTATTTCGTTGCTTGCCGTGTTTGTAGGAGATTGTTATCTCAGTGGTTCATTAAACTTTAGCTACCTTTACTTTGTCAGCTAGATCTTGAATTTAAAAGAATTGCACGATATGAAGTCGTACATAATCCGTCCTTAACTTGCTTCCATTTGTAATTTGAGATAACTCTGCACTACCGTTCAAACATTGACTAGTTAGTTTACCTTGTTTAGGGCTTTGCGCCTCTAGACAGCCTTTTCCTATACAGTAGTTTACTTAATTTTGTTTTATCCTTTTTATTTTTCAGTTTTACCACATCATCATGTATCAACAATACTACAAGAAACGCAAAGAGAATCTTCTCGTGGTTTGTTTTGATTCGTTTGTTTGGTTTTGGGGGTTATCTGGCTGTACAGAGCCACCAGTTTTGTAAAAGACATGAGGACAGCACATAGAAAGCCCTATTAAAGAACAGTTACTTTACCTCATACAACTACTGTGAACAATACATGTGTCACTTAACATTATACAATATGATGCATTTGTGTCTCACCAAGTTCAATACTTTTTAACACAGTGGTTAACCAACAAAACCTATAAATTACCCTTCAAAATTACCCTTGTAAAGCTCCCCTAGAGAAAATTGTTTATGAAACAGTCTTCCTAAAATAAGGGATATTCCCTGATGTGAAAAGGTACAGAAGCATGAACAGGACTGACACAAAAAGCTGTATGAAAGCCACAAAAGCTGTATGACAATTAAGTAGACCTTCAGTCATGGTTGAAAATTAGGCTGTGTAGAATGAAGATTAAAGGGAAAGACCAAGTCATCCAAAATTTGTATAAAGACATTACCTGCAACATGCAAATTTCACCTTATTTCCCTATAAAATATCTACCATGGTGTGTTTGAACAAAATTTTTTCATATCTCAGGTAAACTGAGCAGTTATTCTACATGCATTGAACATTTCAGTATACTGTAAATTCAAATATTGTTACATAATTAAATAGGGCCATTCAAAGATCGAAAGGTAGAAATCCAAGAAAAAAAGGTACACAAATGCGATGTTGACCATTCTGCTGACAATGACACAATGGAATAGCGAGGATATGAGTAGGCGCCATCTAGCGTTGGTAGGATTTTCATTGTCAGTGACCATTCTGTTGTATATGGATTGTCCAATTGTAGTGATAGGGAAGGTTAATAGGAGCGAAATAGATTAGGACCATTCATGAATGAGGATATCAGGATATACGTACACTAATTCAAATTGGGGTGACTGCAGTCTCCCTTTAAGCTGACCTTTGAGCTTGTGCTCATGTTTTTGTTGAAAAGATGGTAATTACCACCCCAACAAATTATTTCACAAGTTTTTGCTTAAGGAAACTTTAAAATGATTTTACTGTGACAGGCTTTATTTAAAGGGTTATCCTGCTTGTCAGCTGAAAAGACAAGAGGTACTGTAGAAATATACAATCACTCCTTCATAACTTCCATTAAGAGAATTTCACAAACAAAAGTACTGCATACTAAATTAATAATGCTTGCATTCTTGAAAATTGTATGAAGTACCAATTGCAAAAAATTATCTCATACACAGTAATCTTCGAAACAATTTCTAAGCTTTGTATTTTACAGAATGTGCATACATGTACACACTGATGGCAAGAAAGGCAGGTTCAACTTCTACAGCCAGGCCATTGAAACGTGGTTGACCAGTACTCAACCTGGTTCAGACTTACTTTTTCACTCAGGTCCCATTTTAAAGTGTTTTGCATAAGATTTAAGTTCACAACCACACAAACAACAAAAACACAGCCTTTTGTAACAACTACATGACAACCACTGTTCTCTGTTGTAATTAGGGTACTGTAATGCTATGGTACTGTAGGTATGTGACCTACAGTATTTTAGTGGTCACTGGTCAGCCTATTTTGATAATCCAATTGAATATGTAAATTGCAAGAACCCAGTGACGGTTACTAGTGGCTCTTTTTATGCTGACAAACCAGAACAGCAATGCCCTGAACTGACACACACATACAAAAACAAGTATCGATCCCATCGTTTCTCACTTGCTAATATGTGATGTGCCCATTAAAGACAGGAAATACATGTGTCCTTTAATATTACCTCTACTAATAGATAAACTTTAAGGCATCCTGGGGAACATATGCATGCAAAGATGATCCTGGTTTCTTTCTTGAAATGAAGGACGATACCTCTTAATAGTGGTGTCTAAAGACCTTTTACAAGGCTGATCGTTTCTGATACCCTTGATAGACTTCCAAATATACATCCCACCTCAAACTTATCAGCACTATGGTCCTTGTCAGTTTCCTTCTTTACCACTTACCAAAACTTATTCTGCAAGAACCAGATAATATTGTGCCACTCACATGGGACTCCCACTGTAGCACCGGGTGCAGCGCTTTAAGTCAGTTGTAAGTTCAATTTTCTTCTTTCCCTGTTTTTATCAGTTTCTTTTTTTTTTTTTCTTCTTTTTTTTTCATCCAAAAGTTAAACCACCATTTTATTGGTGGGTAGCAATTTCTGTGAAACCCTGCATCTTTATTATTTATATCAACAGCAAAAAAGGCCAAAAGCGATTTATAAAGCATGGAAATCTTCCCCCACACAATCATTTCTTATTTACCCTTTGAAATCCTATAAATCACATGTATGCTTTTCCAACCTCCCTGGTTTGGAAACCTACCTGAGAGTGATATACCTGCCAATACACGAGGTCCTTCAATCTGAATTTGAAAGGAGTAAGCAGTCACCTCAGTTTACTTGGAAAACACCAGACATATCCTCCAATTTCAATCACAAGGAACTCTCGGATGTCATGTTCTAGGATGCAAACATGACAAACACTTCAAGGTTAAGCAAGGGATTATTCTGCTGGAAATCATACCAACAAAAAATATTGTCACATGATTGAAAAGAGCCATACAGGAAGTGGCGTTGCCAGACTTTTCGAAGGAGGGCACGGGGAGGGGGGGGGAGTGTTCTGCTGGAGGGGCATGCCAAAATGAAGCATTAATCTGAATAAGGATAGGTGACTAAGTTAACCAGCAAATTACAGTACAGCAGCATGTAAATGGATTACTAGGACTAGCACACTCAGTAAATACCAATTTGGCCTAAACAAAGGAACTGAATATTCATGACATGCCTGAGAGATACACCACATTATCACAGATACCAGGACAGTGTACTACAGTACAGACTACTTTCTGTTTCAATATCTATTGCAGGCTACACATATATATTGCAAAGAAAAATTTTTTACCTCAACTGGATGCCAACTGAATACCGTAAATATCCGTGGAAGCCTAATAGTTCCAGGTACAGAAGTTCCCAATGGCCATCTGTAACCCTTATAGAAAACCACCAAATTAAAAAGAGATGGCAGTTGCACCAAGTTTATTTTCAAAAGATTGCTAAATCTTACAAATTTCCTCTAATTTCACTCACAAGCATCTTCCATTTATGTTTTTGTATAAAACATTGAATACTGAAGGTAAAACAAGATTTTCTGCATACAAATGAGTAACAAACATATTGTCACATGATTGATAAGAGCCATTCCTGAACTAGGATGATGGGGCACACTCATTCATATTGGGGGTTCAGACAACTCTGCCAATATCACTTCTCTCCATAGAAAGCTATAAAACATTTTCAAATCAATTGAACATTATCACAACTCATTTACTTTCCATACACACTCTTGCTTCATACTTAAACTGTCCACAAAAGATATACTGTATTCTGTATCTGAGTGTTTAAGAACATCAAATTCCGAACGACTTCCCCTGCATTGAAAATTTAACCCCTTTAGCTGCATGTCAAGTCATAAATATCCTCGAAAAGAGCTTGGAACTAAAAATAGTATCAAAGAAAAGAAAAAGGTCAACGTTTTAAGTAGAAACAAATAAATCGTCTCTTCTTTCTCATGTTTCATGCTGGCAAGTAACTTTTGTTGGAAACTGTTGAGAGAATTGACAGTTACTTGGCCCTAAATGTACAGTACTGTAATGTTACACAACTCTGTAGTCAATAGGACAAATTAAGTGTCTGTGTGTAATTGACAGATCCAATGTAATCACTTCACAGAATCAGACATTTTAATTGATGGTATGTACTATTCTTTGGTATTTTTATGAATGCCAGTTATTTTGACTGACTGTTAAAAGAAATTAAAGGCATTTATCTTCCCTTGCCAAGGGGAAAAGTGCAAACTTTAACAGCTTTGCCTACTTTAACACTTTGCAGTTACCTTAGGAGGCTCAAATACTGTACAATTCTCCCAATATCTGCTACAATTCCAGAGCAAATATTTTTATCTGTTTTGTGCATAACCTGACAAACTCCCTCCCTCCCCACACTAGACAAGCCCCACTCTGTCAAATCCCCCCTGAGCAATTCACCCCCAAGCAACTCCTACCCAGACCATTTGTCCTGGCAAACTTCCCTCCCACATGACAATTTCTCCCACCTGAAAATTTGGAACTGTCCAAGATTGACCAGGCTAGAAGTTGTCCTGGGCAAATTCTCCAGCTAAGAATTGTCAGGTGAGAATTTTGCGTCCACCACTATTTAAAGGGAAATATTAAAAAATATAATAAAGTGACACCAATGTTTTTCCATTGTGGTCTATTCGCCTTTCTAAACATGAATCACAAATAACTTGCAGCAGATTAACACTAATCTCACGAAATATGGACAAAAAGAAGCAACAATTTCCTCATTGAACCGGCTCGTTATCAAACGAAAAGCCTCGCCCACACGCAACGTTCATACCGCTGCATATTCATTTAAGAAGAGTGTTACGCGGGTCATATTTACACTCTTTACGCAATAGGTGTTGACCTCACTTACCCAAGGCACTTCTCACGACCCTGTTTGCCTGTCCTTCAAGCTCACAACAAACTACCAACACAGTTTCTGCAAGTGTCTTTGCTGTACTGTGGGATATTGCAGCCCACCCAGGGAGGTTTAGTACCGTCTCCCTATTTACCATGTTGTTCACATCTCACCATGGAAGCACTATATCCGAGGTGTCACACTGTGTGCATAACGGTAGGAACATGGTATTTACTTGAGGAATACTACTTGAACATGATTTTTTGAAGAGTGGCATCACAGGTTCGTAAAATTTTCGTTTCCTAAACTGATCGTAGCAGTTGCTGAAGCACGATGTCTTTCACATACTGCTGTTTTGAAAGCGAAGCAGCCTGCTAAGGCCCAAGGGCTACAATCCGAATTCCAGTAACTATAATTTTGTACAGTATACTGTAGTACTGCATACCAGGGAAGTTGAAAGACCCCCATAGTATACTAACTGTAGTTCAATACAGGCAGTGTTGTAACTATTCTCCCTAGTTTGTTCCTGTTTAACGAACATTTTGCAAGCGTAGTAAAAGGCATTTGTTATTGTCTGACATAACGTGATAAATTGATTTGATTGGTAGATTTCAAATCAGGGATGACGAAGGTGTGGTTTTGCATGCATAACTGTTTGGGTGAACAAATTTGTCAGTTGTTACAGAAGGGTTAATTACTTGTCAATTAGTGCTCACCCGCTAGAATTTTTCTTCCTCTTTCATCGAAAGGGACCTGATCATTGTTAAAACAGGATAGATTCAATAAAAAGTCTGACAAATGCAATATTTCCCTTTAAGCTTGGGTGGATTACAGTACAGTGAGTGCCCTTTATAGCAAAAAGTTGAGTAACCACACTTTTTCCCCCTAGTGACTCCTTGGGAATTTTCAAAGATCCACAAAAATCACATTTTTGAGGTTTGAAACATTTGCATTTAGGATATGTGGATTTTGTGGTCTTTTCTTTATTCTATCATCAGTTTCCCTTCATGTGACAGCACCTACTGTACCTCAGTCAATGGTAAATGCCTTCTGGTGTACAGTGTCTGCTGTTCTCAATAAACCTATCTGTGCAGATTATAATGTTCTCATAGGAGCTCTAAAGTTCAGTCATGACCTCTGTGGGCCAGCAAGTACCTGAATCAGAAAATACCAGTCTGCCAAGCCTACTACTGTACCACTCTCCTTTTTAGGTACTGTACATTTGGTTTAATTAACAATACTCAGTAATTTATGTATGGATAACAGAAAAGGTTAGAAATATAACCTCAAATCATCAAAATCTGAAAAGGTTTGGCCTTTTCAAAAAAGTAGAAGGGGGTGGGTGGGGTAAATGAAAGGGGGAAAGATCCACCTTCTGAATTCACTTGTTTGAGCAAACAATATGCACTGGTTTTCATTACAGTTATTGGGAATTAATTTTAGCTACTGAGGTTGTTAGAGATTTTGAGCCCTACCCATTCCAAGGAATAAAGTTTTAAATGTCAAGCCAGGCCATGCAGTACAACACACCTCTACATTAAAATTGCAAAATGACAATACCCAAAAAAGTGAAGCTTTACTTATCTTGAGCATTTCGCTGTGGGATATACAGTATACTGTACATGAAAGTTTGCAGGAATGTTTATGGTTGGTATGGTACAGTATAGTGAACTATGCAACAAAATAGTCAAACTGTTAAATTCCTTTCCACTTTTCACCTACTGTAAATATTTCCAAGTATAAATTTTACACAGAATGTTCTATGATACTGTAAAAACAGCATTGTGTTAGCCTGAGGGAAGGTTTTTACATTTGCAAAAGTCATTACTGGAAATTACTATAGCAAGTACCATACCAGCATAAATAGCAAATCTGTCTGTCTTGTAAATATCCTTCTACCATTCCATCTGCTGCAGAAGTGACTATAAAACAATTTCTGTTATCCATTTACAGTAGTTGTCTTGAGGTCTGTACTTCCACAACCAGTCTACAAAGGGGAGGGTTGGGCCCCAGGCCCAGATCATGCATGATCACACTTTCACTTCCACATGGATACTAAAGAAAGGATATAATTGCCAGGAAGCATAGAGTAAGGGCTACTACTACCACTTATGAGTTCTTACAAACAAAAATATTTTCATCTAAAACTTGATGTGCGGCTAAGCCTTTTAACCTGAATACTTACAATGTTCTCCCTGACTGGCTCTCTGACCCCCTCCCCCCTTCATCTTGTCACTGCAGCTGATCCCTTCAATTCAAACTGACTTGATTTAATAAAAAAATGTTTTCAATGTTCAGACAAAACACCCAAGATAGATTTTATAAAACAGTTATAAATTGTAAACAGCTACTGCACTGCATACTCAAGTAAACCAGGAAGTAATTTATAAGGGCTTGCACCAAAGGTAAAAAGGTCAAAATCAGTGGATGCCCTATAGTTGTTCTGGAGTACACTGAGCCATGCACCACATTGCTTCAGTACATGACCTAGCATCCACATGTGTTTGTTTGTCCTCCAGAACCTTGCGTAAGGTGACTTTTGCACACGTGAAACCTCCCAACAGAATTCTGCATTAAACTCCTGAAAAGAATATTCCACAATCACCCTTCTGCATAACATTTACGTCAGTTTGACTTCTCTGCTTCTGATCTGTTGTGCTGGAGGAAAAAATTCCTGTGCAACCCACACACAGCACTAACCAAAAATCTTTGCGAGGAATTTAACAGGTCTGGAATTCTGATGCACACAGATCTTTCAGATAAGGTGCACATCATTCCTTGCTTAAAGGGCAATTCTCATCATCCCAGAAAATTCCAGTTCTCCCAACTTTGCAACTTGTAGCTCCTCCCATAACTGAATAATGTTCCTCTTGTGTAGCCATAAACCTATTTTATTGCTTATGGACATGCCCTTGTGAGCATACAAGGCTGGCTATAATGTGTAATCCAATCACTCTCTCTGCATTATGTGGAATGTGAGCTCTCTGCACCTTCTGAATTTTCAAACTTTGCTGTCAATCAAAGAGCAGTCACCAACTGAGAATTTTGATACCTCCACACTAAAAATATACTTTGGGATGACAAGTGTATGCCTTTAAATGATAATTACAAATTAGCAAACATTATATCCTATACAGTTCTCCATTTGATGTGAATCATTTCAGCAGACATTTGTATTTTATCATGTTTTCTGACATATTGTACAGCTTCCTTGCACTTCATTGGTACCCATGTTTAATTAAAAAAAAAAAAACTTTTTTAAGTTACATTCCTACTACTGTATGTGCTTCCTCATTTTTCTTTTTCCTTTTTTTTGAAACATGCCATCCGCACATTTTCATTCTCTAAAAAAAATTTTTGTATACATCTCTTTAATGCTTACAGTTTAAAGTACATACATGCAAAACATTCTATGCACAGTTTATGACGTGTTCCACCTCGTCACTCCCAAATCCACATTTGAGTCACTTAATGTGGAGAAAGTTAATATCACCTGGATAGAGGCTTTATTTATACTTTGGTAAGTTGGCATGTATTGTACAATACCATATAATGCAAACACTACTTCAATATTAAGTCTTTTGACCTTTTGTCACCGTTTGGATGTGCAACCGTATCCCATTGTCCTTATATTTCATTGCCACTCATATTTTATATAACTGCTGCTAAAGTAGATGAACTTTTATCTGTTTGCTAATATTTTACTTTTTTCTTTTTTCTTTTTTTTTGTTGTGCACATCAAAAGTCTACATTCCCTATGAGTAATTTAATGTATCTGTATTGATGCTTGCAAATCAAAAACAAAGAGAGACATTCTTTGCATGATTCATGACTTGTTCACATTTCTAGCTAATTCATCTCACTCAAATCCATAAAAAAAACAGTCGATGAGGTAGTTTCATATGTGACCACCTCAATATCAACACTTCCATAAGTTGGCATGTACAGGTATTGTACAGTACCCTATAATGCAAACACTTCATGAGTAAACCTTTTGACTTTTGTTTGTTTTAGATCTGTATACAGTAACAGTATATTTATAAAGTATCCCAGTTTCCTTACACTTCATAGCAACTCATATTTTATATCCCTACTACTACAGAAGATGAACTTTATCTGTACACATCAAAAAAGGCATTCTTTGCAGGATTCATGACTTGTTCACATTTCTAGCTAATTTATCTCGCCCAAATCCATTAAACACAGTCAACAACATATTGTACCTGAGACCACTTTTCTATCAATGCTTCCATAAATTATGTGAGGAAAATGACAGAACCTGGAATTTTAGAGTACAAAGTGCTTTTGATGCTGAGCATGTACAGTATATATGATCTCTGTTTTTCTCAGAAAGACAAAATGACTCAAACATGACCCTCTCTGTTACTGAGAATCAATTACAATCAGAAGAATACCATATCTCATTCACAAAATGTTTCTGGGTTACTCTAGAGGACTGTACATTAATAATTTTTAGAGTCTTATACATCCTTATTATAGGGAGCGTGCACCAAAGGTCAAAAGGTCAAATTCAGTGGACCGCACTAGTTGTTCTGGGGAACACTGTGCCACACACCACACTGGTTTAGTATTTGACCTCAAGTCCACTGAGTGTTGTTTTTCCTCCAGAAGGTGGTTAAGTTAGTTGACTTTTGCAAGCATGAAACCGCCCTATAACGGTTTTTTATCAGTCACATTAATTACACGCAAATCTTGAGACTTGACCACTGAAAATATCATGACACATTGAGTATGTTCTTCCATTTTCCATTACATACTACAAAAATGCCTGTGATTTTGGCCTTTTCAACTCAACTGGAACTAATAATGTAGCCTACATTATAGACAACATTACAACTGCAGTAAAAGTGAAACTCTGATTTTATCTGGTTGTCTTCCTTGTTTTCAAAGTACAGTGCACTTTTGTTACAAAGGAAGAGAGATGTGGGGGGTGGGGGGCAGGGTAGATTGGGGAAAGGAGATGAATAGGGAGACAGAGCTAGTACCATATTGACATTAATGATGAAAAACTACATTGGGCATTTTTTAGTTGCTGTTGGCATACAAAATTTTAAAACATCTCTCAATCATTATTTTGGCAATGTTTTGGCATTTTTTACATTTGATCATAGTTTTTCCATCAAAGTGCATGTTTCTACACAATTTCTGTATGAAATTGTTGTAAAAACACATAATTTGTACCCTATAATTCTCACTTATATAAAAAATGAATAAATATAGTTGGTCTGTGATCAAAATAAGCACAACTTTTCCATAACTTATTCATGATTGGAGTTTTAGCCAACTAATTTGCATAAAATTTAGCACTTTGTTTACCACGCTGTTGGCCAAATTTGGCCAGTTCCTCACAGAAAATCTGGTGACCCTGGGGAGATGGGAGATGGGAGAGGGGAGAGTAATGTTTAATTTACATGGTCTGGTAATGTAAAAGAGATAGGAACTTGAAGGTACAGAACTGTGTTACCATATAGCCCACTACAAAAACTTTATTATGGATCAATGGATTATGAATGAAACATCTTGATTCACATTGAAATTTGCACTCCAGTTCACAAAAAGCTCAAAGTTATTCTAATCATGTTTTTTGTACAAAAATTTTTGCACCATTACTGTAAAGCAACACTGCTTAGGCCTGCCCAACCTAATTATGAAAGCTCCAGACTGCTGACCCTATTCCCCACAACTAATCGAGCAATTGTAGATTACAATGTAAACAGTAACAACCCGTATCCTATTTATGACTTTACACTGATGACTAATTCAGTTAAATCTATAACACTACTGACATATATATTTAACTTTATACTGTACACTTATCCAACAAAACTCAAAGAAAGAGGCTTCTACAAAATTAACAGTATCATCACCATTGAACTGATTATCTGACCTTGAATTAACCACCCAATGCCCCCCAAATATTAACTTTGTCATTCAAATTGTCTGCTATACATCAATAGGTTCAATATTCACTTGGGATGAGATTATTAAATATTTGGGTTTCTTTCATTAAGGAATTGTGTCAACAACTGGGTTACTGCCTTACACATTCCTTTTGGAAGACAATACCTGACATGTTTTAGGGAGGATGAAGAATAAACAACCCTCATAAATAACACTGACATTTACAGTACTTACTGCAGTGAAAGTATTTAAAAGGCCTATAGACTCACATAAATTAAACTTGCTGTGAACTGACCCAAGATATCATCCATACAGTTCTAAGGTTAAAAGTTTTGTGGTAAGGGTAAGAGCCATGTATTCCAAGTGTAAACAAGCAAAAATTTATATATAACTGAGTGTACAGACTTTGTGGAAACAAAACACTTGGGTCTAATTCCTCAATTTAAGTTCTGAACTGGACATAACTTGATTCAGTGGGTACACTAAGATTTATGTCAACATGTGGGTGGGAATGGGGGTTAAAGGTTCTTGAAAGAAACTTTACAGTGTCAAAAGGTGAAAGTCAGTGGGAGAACCTCCCAAAAGTATGTCAGGATATCCTCCAATTACCCCTGCACACCTTGAATTCAGTACCACTAGGAAAGCTGGGTAGGTGTTATCTTAATGCAAATTTTTTGTATATCATGTGTGCAGTTCTAGGAGGTTTTTAATCAGGGGCAGCACCAGGATTTGCCTGACAGGGGGCCAAGCTCCCCAACAGGGAGGGGCAGCAATGGGATGCCTCAACAGAGGGGAAGAGTTGTCAAAAGTACTGTACATGTAGTACTTGTAGGACAGGAACTCAAAACAAAATTTAAGCACCTACTGTACAAGCTGACACTGAACAACTTTTCCAATGCAAAAGTTGAGGTACTACTGTATATCAGCTACAGATAGATTTACCGAGATGGACTTGTTTTAAAGTAATTTGTCTTGGGAGGAGGGAAGGGAGGGAGGGGATATTCGTTTTGTCACAAAATTACACTTTTACACTGTATGATGAAATAGACAATACCTACATTGTAAAGGCCATTTCAAGAGTGAAAAAGTCTACCAGTAAGCAATCTTCCTGAAATTTCTGTAAGTTTACAAGTATTTTTTTCCTAGAACACTCTGCATCAGGTACAAGCATATATACTGTTAGTGTATATATTTATGCCAAACTGAGGTTCATAAAGTCATCCAGGAAGGTAAAAATCCCTTCTATTTAACTCTGAACCAGTGTTTCCACAATCATTGGTCTAAAAAGCTTGGAATTTATTCCATTGCAACAATCATCAAGCAACTGCATGACAAGTGAGGTTATGAAACCACATTTTCTACTTTAACAAAGGCTACTCTGGATTTGCCAAACAAATTCCCAACTTCAGGTTAAATTGTGGCTTCCTTAAAACACCTCGGCTTTCCCATGCAAGCTACCTGTCATATTGTTTTGATATATT
>WURT03358256.1:4470-23827 GCA_009936505.3 Holothuria glaberrima | reverse complement strand
TTTAATGTCATGTTGAATTGATGGATCATATATATATATATATATATGATCCATCAATTCAACATGACATTAAAGAAGAGTGTGGCTCAAAGAGTGTTGGGACTCGGTGGTATGCACCAAAACTTTACCAAGGAATATTCAAAGCTGACAAATGAAAATTTTCCTCCCAATTGCAATGCCTTAATTTGAAGTTTTCATTCTATATTGGTATATCTGGAGGACACTCGAAAGATTGCAGGTGACTTGGGAAGCATGCTCATTAGGTTAAACACTGCTAAATTGGGAAAAATCAAAGATCTGCACTGCAAAGCAACCATCCTAGCATACTGGTGAAAGCATCAGTGCAATTCACACCCAGCCTTACATTAAGTAGGCAAAAGATGTATTTTTGTGTACAACACTTTTGTATGAAACTGAAGCTTTGAACAGATTTCATAAGTAGATGGTTTTAATTGTAAAGTTAAAGGAGACTGAAGTGTTAAAATCTTCATACAGAAAAGAAGATGTACTGCAAATTCATTCACTACAACAATGGCGTTGGTTGATGTATTTAAACATGACGGTCATCAGAGACCCAGGACTGATGGTAATTAGATAAATTTTGGTATGGCATTTTGTGCAAATTTTAAGGAAAGTCACTGAAATTTTTTGACAGTTTAGACACAAGTAACAAATATGTTTTTTTTTGTTTTGAAGTAGTTGGGGGGGGGGGGGGGAGAAGTATACATCTGCCTGTTTGACTGGGGGACTGAAGATTGTGTATGGATGGCAGTTACACAATGTATGACAGTGGTTAAACTATCCTCAAGGCAAGTGGACCCAAGGATGTATTGGGGTGAGGGCCTCTTTTACTTAATTGGGTTTCAGCTAATCTATAATAATTCTTATACTCAGAACCAAATTATCTAGTCCTCATTTACAATCCCACCACATCTTTGCTCTTATTTATATAATACTTATAATTCTGTAAACAGGTGTAACAATATCAATTTATAAAAGTTACCATAAATCTTAATATATTTCAATACTTCATTCTATGCATATATCTTTATATTATAGATAGGTTATCCATTTTTGTTACATAAGTATGAATATATAGAAACTATCAGACTAAAGTCACCCCTAAATATTGCATCTCTTTCAATGTAAGGGTATTTAGCAGAAATTTCTATGTCAGGAAAAGAAAAACTACAACAATAAAGCACTTAAATTTTCCACATCCCTTCATATCCACATATTGCAGATTACATATCAATGCATGATAATATGTATAGTATCATACAGAGGGGATTTCCGTAAGATATTAATGAGCTTCAAACACACCTGCCTGACTTGGAGTGAGTAAAAAGCATTGGGAGTCATTAATGTTGGTAACACAGTGTCTACAAATGGACCCCATCACTAAACATTCTTGTGTGGCCTATGCCTACCTATGACTTCATCAATTCCACATACAAAATTGCTCTTCCCCTGAACCGTGCCAACAGAATGTACGTGTTTAAACAACAGAAAGAAACAAAGAAACCCATATATGAAAGGCAAACAAATCAAGTGCTCCTTTTGATGTAACCAAAGATTGAATATACAATGATGGAGCAAACATTTGGAGAGGTTTTGGAATTAGAACAACCTTCCTTGGTCACATGATTAAGTCATCTGAGGTAAGACAATTTCTTTTCTAGTTTTGGCACTTTTGGTTTACAGTGAACAGGAAAATTAAAAAAAAAACTAGGGATGTGACTGGCATTTTTTTCCATCTACCATGTCCCTTTCTCTGAGAAGAAAACTCTGAAATCATATAAAGATACACAACCCTACTTTCCACAAAAACATTTTTTTATTTTAAGGTACAAAAATTAGGAAAGAATACATATTTGAGAAGAAAGATATGCATACATTTTCCAATAATTTTACATTGTTGACTTTGACTACACATTTTGTAACTTTTGTACAGAAATATAAAAGGGTATAGCTTTATACTGCACAATGTGCAATGTCTTGAGTCAATTTAACATACAGCCCACTTTAATATGATTTCCAAGGGGATACACAAAAAATCACAACACTTTTCCTCAATGAAAATGCAAGAAGCCCACTGCCCGCGCAAGTGATTCATTCACAACCAAAACTGATATGAAATTAGTTGGTAGTATGAAATTTTGATCGTTTACAAAATTGTTCCCTGCTTTTAGTCTCACGTCCATGTAAAAGTGTAAAGAAAAGAATGCTATTGCTTGTAAGGTGTATTGTGTATATGTGTGAGAAATTCAGCAAAAGACTCCATTGCTTTTGATACAAAGAGGGCAGCACCAAGGTACGCATACATTTTCTGAAGTACACTATTCTTGACGAAAGCATCATGTAGACAGCTGGATGCTACAAACAGAAGACAAACGATCTCTGCCCTTAATATTTTACACCAAAATTGTTTTCTTTTATACAATGCACTGGGAATGATAAAGTGAAAAGTTATTAGAATAAACCTCTCTGTGTGTTTTTACACTTTTATAAATGTCCAGTTGGCCATGCAAAAGGCTACTCAATGCTTCTTACCATGCCCTTCTCATACATCTACATGAGATCAATCAGCAACAATGTGTTACTCTCTGTCCGCTGTCCACAGGAGGCATCAGCACCATATTTCGCTGCTTTCATGCATAAAATGCATCAGATTAGCACCGCATCAAGGCTTAAATTTGGTTAACTTCATCAATGTTCCCTACCTATGTCATCCATCTCCCCCCTCAGATCTGCTTTCTGACTTGAGACGCACAAACTCGCGGGCTACCTCGTCATTGGTCCTCTGAGACAATATTCTCAGGATGGTGCCACCAGTGTCATCCACATGCAGTTTGCGTCCCAAAGCACACCAGGAGGCGCAGCTACCACATTCCACAATGTCCCTGAGTTGCATCACTCCAATTCCAATTAATCGGTCGTCACGTGCAAAGCAGTAGTCTTTGACGCAAAACTGAAGCTCATAGGAGTTGTGGGCATCTTCGTTGCCAAGAATGCTACACAGTGTAAGAAAATAAAGCTGGAAGAATTAATGACCACAACAAGACATGTTTATAACTGGATAATACCTACTGGACCAATTTAAGCCTCCCTGAGAAGGCATTAGAGCTACATTATCCCTCTATAAACATACTTAAAGCAGTTGTGTTTAAGGCTGGTTCAACCATGTCAAAAAAAACTTGCAACTAATTTCACACTGTCCCTTACACCTGGGGCAGTGAGAAGCACTGTAAACTATTAGTACCTTTCAAAGCTTCTTTAAACATATTATGCAACCAATGACCTCTCATTGCCCAATCCCCTATCTTTTTGACTCTAATATGGTACTGCCTCCCCCCCCCCTCTTCCTTCTGACATAAATGGGATCCAGATTCACAGAACTAAAGTCAATATTCCTATGTACAAAGAAACAACTAATTTCTGACTACAATTAGAGACATGGAAAACAAATATCCCATGATTGGAGAAAAGCTGGTCAACTCCCTATACTAATTAACTAAATAAAGTTGAGAGAAGACAGGCTGCCACAGTACTCAATTCCACCTGTCTTCTCTCAACCTTAGTTCCTTGAGAGAAGAAAGTGGTTTGCCTAAATCTCTGTCTTAAAAATTGGCCCCAGTTTCTACAGATTCTGCCTGAATTTTGGGATTTTCCAAAAATGGGGAGGGGGATTTGGAATTTTCCAGAATTCCAAAAATGAGGGGGGCAGCCCCTTCCCCCTTTCACACTCATACACCTATTGTCCTTAAGTCATACCACTTCTCACAGGTTTCTTTCAAGTAGTCAATTCTTGACTTACAAATGAAATGTTTCGTTGTACTTGGGTGACCAGTTATTGGCTTTAGACTTTGTACTGTATCGCCTCTTCTTATCACTCAGATGAGGTCCAATCATGTTGACTTCCACAAATGGCCTAAACATACTGGTTGTGTGCCACCTCAGATCACTAGCAGCGACCACTGAATAAAATAAATGAATGTATTTTTATTTAATTAATGCAGTTGTCTACATCAAAGGGATGGCCTACGCTACCCTAGAGTAATTCTTCAATAAATACCTGGCTAGATCTCATATTGACATTTCTGTATGGACAAATGTTACTGACTGATGAGGCCACTGTCATGGGTGGGAAGAAGTTGGCAGTTAGTTGAAACTTCGGATAATCAAATATGACATGGGGGCATTCATGAATACTCCCACCATTGTTTAATATACTTAACAAAGGGAAATATTCAAAAATCTTCAATGATTGCTAGAAAACTATGAGTTCTTTTCCTCAAACATATTTTCATCCCTTTGTGGGTATGATCCATGACAAAACATGATGCAGTTCTTATAAGATGTAAGACAAAAGAAACAGAAGTGTCTGGTTTGAATTGTTTGCAGATAATTTCGTAAAATACTTACTGGCACTTCACACACCTTTTGTTTGTCCTATTGAAAAGAAGGGATAAGGTGGAGAGGCAAGGGTGAGGTTTGTGCTCTAAATAAAAAAGACATTACTTCTGCTTGCCACTAAAACCTTGAAATCACATAGATACTGTTGAAATTCAGTGGTACACATCACTTTTAATTAAAAGCCAGCCACCTACCCTTGACAGTGACTTTATGTTCACCAGTCCCTGGGTGTGTGAACAAATCAACCTGTACAGAAATCTCTCCAACTGGATCAGACACACTTGGCTCATCTAGAAAAGAGCAGGAAATGAAAGATTCAGTTCTATTCAACATTTCTTAAAACTTTTAAAGGATATCATGATGGCTGATAAGGTACCACTGATATTTCACTTACCATAGCAATGCATTTAGCAGAAATAGAGAGAAAATAATATGTTTGAGGTCCAGGAAAGGAATTTTAGGACAAATAGATTTGTAAGGGCAGTAAGACAGGCATATAGACGAATGGTTCCCAAGCTGGAGGGTTCACAAAAATTTTAGACCTATGGGAGTCGAGAGCTTGAGAAAAACATTAAGTGAAATTTGCTACATGCTTTGAGTAAATAATTCTTTTTTGTTGTCATCCTCACATCAAGGTGACAGTATTTATTGATATTCCACATGGGCGTCCGCAGGAAAAATTTCAGGGGGGCAAAACTTTAATCGATCAAATCAGGGGACATTTTTTACTCCCAGAAAGAGCATAAGTGCTATATGGTGGCACTTTTTACAGGGGTTTAGCCAGGAATTTGCAGGGGGGACCTTTAGGCAAACTACTTAAGTGTAACGCCACCATGGTTTGATGCAAAGTGCCAAGAAAATTTGGGGTGAAATGCCTCCTAGATTGCTGAAAATGGCACTTCCCAGGCCTTCTGAGTTGCATCTAATCATTTTCTATTTTGAAATCTAATGTTCTGGAAATTTTCTACTGGTATCATCAAAAAAATGTAAATGTTATTTTTTCTTCAATTTTTTGATTTTCCAGGGGAGGAAGCAAGTCCCTCCTTGCCCCCTCTCTGGATGCCCATGATAGTGCACTATCACAACAGCATCACTTATTTCCTTTTTTGCAGCTATTGTTTACTAAACTGATGAGTCTTTGATAGAGTACAGTGTAAGCTCCCATAAGAGGGGCTTATAGCCAGTGGCATAGGTAAGGGTGGGGAGCATAAGTCCCCCAGAATCCCCCCACAGGAAAATCCAAGGGTGAAAAAATGTATACAAGAGTATGGAGATTCCATATTTGAAGCCATCCCCCCTCCTCCACACAATTTTTTCTGGCTATGTTATTGCTTCTAGCTTCTATGCTTACTTGCTTCATCTCCATGTCTCCTCTATTCCCCCTCCCCCTCCCCAAGTGATAAGTTGCTTTGGTTGGATTGGTTGCCATAGCAAAGCTGGGAACCACTGCTCATGTTTGGAGTAAGTCAAGACCCCTGCTCCTTTTCAGCCATCATAACTGGCTGTAGTTAATTTGTTTCTATGTCAATGAAATGCATGAGGGTTTGTGGAGCCAGGTATGAACAAGCAGCATACTCGGCAAAACCACTTCCAAAGTCATTATGTGCTCAACAATTACCTTGCACAGTCTGTGTCTGGACAAATGTTTTAATAAGCATGTCCGTTGTCTGTGTGTAGAGTGACAAGGCATATCGAAGAGACTGGAGCTCAGGACATTTCTCTAAGAAGGCCTTCTTTAATCCCTGACCAGAGCCATGAAAGTATTGCTGAGGAAGAGTAAACAGTTTATGTAAACACATGCATAAAAGGACAGATATTCTCACATATATTACACAACATTTGAGCAAGAAGCTGACATATTATACACAACACTCATATTGCAATATCTGATATTTTCTGTAACACAGTGAGGATAAGGGTGTACTACTGAGGTTGGGGAACCATGATTGGGGTAAATACTTTCTGCAAAGACAAAAAATATTAAAAAACAAATTGTTCAACAAAATTTTCTAAAAATTCTGACATGATCCTATCACAATCTTATAATCTTAACATACTTGGTGTTAGATTCATCCGGAACAAGAAATTACCAAGGTTAATAAATGCACAAATTTATATGAAAATAAAGCTCATTTACAGATAAATGTGGTAAACAGTTGATTTGGCACAACTTTAGACTTTATCATTGTTGTCACAACAACTCAAACTTACAACTAAATAGCCAAACTGAACAACTAATCTTGATGACATAGATATGAAATATGACTAAATTTGTCCAAATAAAGAGTATAGCAAATAGAGGTATAGACTGAATTATTTACAGAATTGGTAAAGGCATTCTGTATAATTTTAATTCCTAGAAAAATTTGTTTCTTTGTGCATATCACAATGGGTTATATATATGAGTGAGCACACTGATATGCAAAACTTGGAGAAATGTACTGCAGGAATTATGGACAAATTTACCACTATAGTCAAGAGAAGTGATCAATAAAGGGATGGGGGCATCTTCAGAAATGGGGCCCAGGCCAGGCCGGGGTTGGAGGAAAGGTAACCACACATTTAGCCACTGAATAGCTTTTTCCAGTAAACTTTGCACGTGTTTAACAATTGCTTGACAACTATTCACACACACACATAGATAACACGAGTGCAAATAGGTTTACATACATCATTTACATACATCACTGCATATGTGAAATTACATATTTACTATTGCACATGGCCCATTACCTTACCCCCTCATGCCCAATACAAAGTGCTGTCCTTGACCACAGTTAAATATGTTCCCCTTACCTTAACTGAATCAAGTGCCATCTCAAGAACAGCACACTGCTTGGGGCTGAGGTTTTTGTTTTCTGCACCCTGTCCTTCCTGAGAAATAGATACAGAAAAGAAACTAAAATTAAATCTTAACAGAAAAGAAACTAAAATTAAATGAAAATTTGAGTCTTTGTAAGTCAGGAGAATTGCATTTTCATCAAGAAAGCAAATGAAATCTGCACTACTACTTGAAGACAATTAGTGACAAACTACGACACATTATTAATACAGAATATTCTATGTCTCATAAAAATCCTTCCTAAACATAGAGTGATGCTTTGTAACATACATTTTAATGGTTTAAATCATTGGGGACACTTATTGTAAGTGCTGTGATGAGGGAAACCATTCATGTCACTGCAAAACATCCCTTGCCAATAATCCTGGTCACTGAAAGAGTCTGCTTTAACTAAGCAGGTTTAAAAGAAAACAATGTAACAAAACAATCCTAAGGAGACAATAAGGAAGGGCCACCCTCAAAATTGTGAAAAAGTTGTTCCTCATTTACGACTATTCTTTCACAAGGAATCAAAAGACTGAATTTGCCTCAAAAATAAGACATCAAAGGTCAAATTGTGGTAGCCAAGCTTAATTAAGATCTTCTGTTATATCACTGGTGTATGAGTCCAGTGGGGTTACTGGGAGGCTGTAGCCCAGCCCCCACCACCTTATTCAGGCAGAAAATTTTAGCAAAATATATGCTTTTCTATGGCAAATACACATGCAATTTTCAGGCAAAAGTGTTGCAGCACCCTCAGTCAAAGGTAGTTCTGTAAGCTCATATATACTATTGATAATTTATTCAGACACCAAATAAGTTTGAATTTCTCTGGAAAAGTGAACAAACTAGAACAGAAAATCAATAATTGATTTCCTGATTAATTTTTTATATTTGTCTTTACTAAGTTACAACTAATTGCACTTAAAACAGTTCACAAATCTCAATCATGTACACAGAAGTAAGGGACACTACGACATGTGACACTAATGTATGACAGTTACTCCTCCAGTCGCTAGATGTAGGATAAATTTGTACGTATGCATACCTGTTATAATTCAATGGGAATGCATGCATCATTAACCCAGAAAGGGAGGAACTGATAAGGTGGGTCTGGGGCATAACCCCCCTCCTTCCCTCGCGTAACCACCCTCCTTCCCTCGCCTTAATTTTTGAACATTAGATTTATGCCTTTAAAAAACCTATACATTGTGCAATCACTCCAACAAACACTACACTTTTGGAAATTCACGACCCTAACAATGACACCAAACTTAACAGACACAACAAAAATTAGCTCAAATTTCTTAAGATCCTTTATTACATCCTAGACCCCTTCCCAATCATAAAGAAATTAAGAAATCTGATGATAAAATCTTCAAACTAACAATAAAACAGGTTTGCCTATATACACACTATATGGCTATGGTTTACATATTGTGAAAGGTACCAACTGGGGGTAACAGAAACCAAGATGACACTGACTTATTGTTCTTACAATTGTGTTTGACCTGATCTGATTTTGCAATGAATCAACCCTTTATAATCCATCAATATATTTATCAATAGGGTTTCACCTCTATGTTCTAACGTGTTTATGTTCTTACACATGTAACCCTAATACTCTCATCCTAGCTCTTATCCTAACAAAGAACTCAATGTAGACTTAAATGTGGGCATATAGAGACATCGAAACAGAGACTTTGGCGCAGAGAGGAGTTACCACCAACGATGTAGAGCAGGTGTGAGGAAACTTTTTTCTCTGACGTTTTGAAGGTCAGAATCCACTCGTGGGCCCACACAGGAAGGGTGCAATAAGCTTTCCCCACAGGGCACAGGCCAAGGGGGCCCCGATGGGGTCTAGGGGAAACGTGATGGGCAAGAACTGGGGCAAAGCCCCAGAAGCTCTGGGATTTGTACTAATTTGTGGCAATAGAATACTCATCAACCATTTTTAAATGGCATAGAATGTGCAAGGCTAGAAGTATCACAATATGACCATTTTTCTTCTTGTACTGTGCATACAGGGATTTTAGTAAAATACTGGTACTGTAATTTTGCAGCAGATTTATGTGAAATACCCAGAAAGTGGTACTGCATAATTGGAGGATAAATGGTGGACACCGTAGGCTAAGAGATTTTTGTCAATCAGTTTTCAAGTGATTCTGAGTTGTCATTTATGAATTGCCTCACAGGCTAGATGAAATGGTTTTGCAGGCTGCATACGGCCCCCGGGCCAGAGGTTCCCCACCCCCTGATGTACAGTGACCACATGTTATAGCACATTGCAAAGATCTTGTAAATGACAATGCAGTTGTGAAAGCAGGGGCTGATTATACTAACATTAACTGAAGAGAGGATCATTAAATCACAAACAAGAGATCATTACTTCTTCAGGTCTAGTCATCGCTTCAACTCATTACAAGAGATCTAACTTTGTGTTACAAAACTGGCTGCTAAATGATCAGCCAAACGTTTTGTAAGACTGATCCCTAAATTTCGGCAGATTCATTGTTTTGGTAATGGACTTAGCGATCATTGCTAAACGTTACTCAAAATCAACCCCAATGATGGTAGAGAGTGTATGCTAATGAGACCATGTGGAAAGTCCACGGCAATTTTCAGTAACATTTACTTTACGTGTTGATAAAAAATATATCTTTGGAAACAAAACACAAGATAATTCCTGGTTATATCAATGTGAACTGGTGTATGTCAACTAAAACTGGTATGATATTTTACCAATAGTCTGCCAAAAATGTATGAATCTGAACTGCATACATAAGCTATTATAGTAAAAGAAGACAAGAAAGCATAAACTAGAGTAGCTGATGAATTCAGCTTGACAATGTAGATATACAGAAACCATTCAACAACACCATGCACATAATTGGGTACACTGGTAGGCAAACCTGGCACAAACACCATGCATTTTACAAAGCTGAAATTGTTTCTTGTGAAGGGACATCCCTCTGTAGATGGTGGGAAGGGGCAAAGGGGGTGCGAGGATACTTCTTCCTTCTGCTTTTGCCTGCCTTTTTTTAAGGAAATGTCTCTTTTTCTTTCAAAAATCAAACACCATATGAGAAAGACAAAGGGCCTTCTTGTATGAAACATGCATAGAAATTTGCTTTGGCCATTTCATTTAAATGTTCACGCAGCTAAAAAATCATGTTGGACCACTGACCTTCCTAATTAGCAAGTTAAGGGTGTCATATATTAAAAGGAAGCCCATTCATTCTTTAAATGTTATACTGTACATAGGTTTTTCTCTGACACGCCTACAGGGACCACAGAGGTGGGGTGGAAGGATACTGGGGTTCAGCCCTAGCACTTTTTCTGCTGTGGGAATTTTAGGCAGCCTTAAACTGGGAACTGGGACTTTTATTTTCTTGAACATAATGGGCTGTCTGGATGATTAGTCCCCACTTCAAAATTGCCCCCCCCCATCCCTTACCTGTTTACAGTGCTGGTGCTGGCTTTATGTTGGGGTGAATATATTGAGGTTAATATCCTGGTGCTCTTTGAGAGCTTCCTCTCATATCATCCTATGGTAATTTCCCAAAAGAGACAGCAGTTCTTCCAGGGTCTTTTGTTTTGTCAGGATACTGGACCACATCATAGGTAACAAGATGTTTTTCTTTTACGAGTCAAAAAGTTTCAGCCGTACAATGTGACAGCCAAAAGACCACAGTAAATTTACACCACAAACAATACCAGCATATATGCAAATAGTATAGAAGATTCAACAATTATGTCATTTACCTTTGAATGACAGAAGAGTCAGAATTTTTACAGTTTTAGCAAACCCCTGATTGTAACTTGTGTGTGATAAATTTTTGAGTGTGAAAGGAGTTACCCCACAACCTCATAACAAGCCAGCTAAAAATAACTTACCACAATGCTTTTGTCTTGGCATAATGTGTAATAACTTGGCAGATATTGTCTCAAGAGTTCTAGATATAAACCTGATACTAGGAACTGATCCACATTGGGGAAAAACCTGCTTCCCCTTCCCCTATTTGTCACAGAAATTGTACAATATCAGGCATTCTGCTGTAGTCACTATTTCTCACATTAACTTCTGATGAAACTTAAAGCTACTGATAATGACTTTAAGACCCCAGAACCAGGGAAATCCTTTTTCTGAATTCCCCACTAGAGGCTGCCAAACCCATGTCATTAATGCCTCCTTACCCCTCCCCTCTCTAGTGCTTTTGCCATAAAAAAAATGAGCCCTTGCTTTCCTCAAGGCCTAGATCTGTTCATCGGATCCATAGTTATGTGATTAAGCTGGCAAGAAGGACTTTACAAACAGAAACACTAAACATTCATGCAACAGTGAACCATTCAACAGAGGCAGGAACATGCAGTCCTGAGAAACAATGTTTCTATAACAACCACTTTCTTTACACAGAAAAGGCAGTTTAATATGGGGAACAATTCAACTATGAAAGGAACAATTCAAGAATGGGAAAATCTATGAGGAGTTGGGACGGGGAGGGGAGGGAGCAGGGGAAGGAAAGGGAAGTAGGAGGGTAGTTCTTTGAGGTGCAAAAGAAGGAAAGATATTATCTTCCCAACACTATACGCACAATTTTTTTCTTCCATATCTCTTTCCCCACTTTTTGCCCATTTATTCCCCAATATTTACAAAAAATGCAGATGACATATTATTTCCCCCTCTATTAGTTCTCTGCCTATCCCCTGCCTCCCCACTTTCCCCTCAGTTAAAGGTGCCACCACTAATTGAAGAGAAAAATTTTATTTCATGCAAAATACACTTCAAGGTTTCTTCAAACTTGCAAACCACCTCTCAAGTTAAACCAAGGATAATTCTTTACCCCAAAATGAGGAAGGGGGTGAGTGTATGAACAGACTAAAGGAGTTGGGAGTTCTTGTAAGGTTTTCTGGTAGAGAACTATTACGTAGAAACTAAAACTATCACAATGTTGGACTACAGTGATATCTATTGACAGCGTCTCACTTTGTTATCACCATGACCCTGTAGTTTGGCAAGAGCTGGATTCAGAGTGGCCAATATCGTGTTCATCTTAAAATGACAAAATTAAATCAGAAGAAAATTGAGAGAGTAAAAATAAAACAGTCAGAAGATATCACCTGATATGATGAAGAAAACAGATGATTATATTGAGATTTTGAAAATTCCAAAATGCTAAAAAAATATATATCCCATTACCAGTGACATTGATAACTTGAGCACAGTGATCGAGGGTTACATTGTCCTACTGAAGGTTCTTAGGATGTGTCGTGGCACATTTAGTACAAAAGTAAAATGAACCATGTATGTATTCTACTACCATGGCTTATTTCCTGGGAAGTACACATATAGCCTCTATTACAAGTTAAAGGGTAAATTCAGTCATCCTAATTTGAATTAGTATACCCCTTATCTTAATTTTATGTATGACACCTTTTACTCATATGACAATATTTTTTACAGAATAATTGTTTTACATGTGAAAGATAAATTCTTTGTTTAATATGCAATATTTATGTCCTGAAACTTCTTGAAATTTGCAAGGGAAATGAAAGCAGATTTTTAAAATTTAAGCTGTGTATCAAAACAAGGAAGGTATAACTGCTCATTCCATTATCAACTTTCATGTGAGAAAAAATGTACTCTCATAAATGCTTCATGGTCACTTAAAAAATAGGCCTTTTCCACTTGCAATATTGCTTGATATGGAATGCTGTTGAGCTGAAAGACTGATGAAAACTGAGTGTATGTCTACTTTACCCTTTATTTCTCTTTACATTTTATGGGGGTAGGTCAACTTTGACTTAAAATATTGATAAAGTTTTATCACCATGGCAGGACCTAACTTGCTTTGAGAACTAAAGAAGGTACTGTAGGGCAAATAACAGATTGTTAGTCATGAAGGAAGCAAATAAAACTATTAATATTCTCACCATGGCTTCTTCCCTCACAACAACAATCTATCACAGTGAAAATTTCCTCAGCTAAAAATAACTGTTAATCAAACAGGTATTTGTCTTAAAAGGATTTATCCTTACAGTATGCCAAGTCCCAACAGGAAAACGCAAACTTCTTATATGTTTCACTCAGAGAAGAATACACAAACTGCTATAAATGATGTAAATTGAACGAGATATATAGAGCAATGCAGATATTAAATGTATGACAATTGGAAGGGACAGTCTGGTTTCAGAGATCACTGCTAGGCATGCTGTTTAATTGTAAACCATGTGATGAACTAAATATCTTTCATTGAATACATTTTCAGGATGCTGTAAAATGCCACAAAACAAGCAATTTATGAAGAAAATAAGATTAAGAAAATTATCCACAAACTGATCAACCTAGACTCTCTCATGTCTTTAAAGATAAGGAAGTTTTTATGTACCACAAAACTGAATAATTAGTTCTTACAAGAGTTACAAATTGAAAAAAAAAATTAAAAATTAACAAAAAATAAAAAATTATACAAATCACAATATTTGATATTCAATAATGGTAAGTTGAATGAATTCTGTTATTTTTCAGACACAGTGCTCTGACCTCAAAAATACAATACTCACATTTCATTCAACCCAAACCCAACCCAATCCAAATAAGAAACAAATCTCAAGTTTTTTGCACTGAGCATACAAAGAGTTTTCTAAAGATTTCAAAACCTAACATGACTGAAGAATCCACTAAATATATTACAAAATTGGTAAGATTGCAGATAACATAAAACTCACTGAGCTATCATTCATTGGGGGCAGCACAACTATTTTTTCAATCTTGCTAATTGTGATTCGCCAGGTCTCCTTCAGCAGCCTCTTCAAAACGGTCTTCTCACAATTCTGAGCTAGTACTGTTAAACTGTTGAAATGAAATTTGACAAATGGCATGAACCTTTTTCAGTTCGGAAAGTACTTTTGTAATCCACAATATATGACTGACTCTTACAGAAAAATATACTGTATGGTATTTTTCAACCATTGCTAGACTATGTTTTGTGTAATTTTGTAGATTTAAATTAGAAATCAGAAGAGAGCATCCCTGTCAAGTTATCTTTCACTAGAGAAACTTGGTTTATACAAACTGTCTTCTTGATATTAATGCATACTGACATACAGCAGAACATATACATTTCAAGCTTTTGATACATTTTGTACCACCCTCCATAGTTATTTTATGGAGTTTTTTTTTTTAAGATTTTGGCAATCATCTTGGGGACCTCATACACATTGCTTCATGCCTGCAATTAAAATTCAATGTATCCAAGTTTTATGCTCATCTACATTAGCTTCAGTCACTGTTAATTGGATAAACAAGGTTTTTTTTAATGAATGCAGAAGGAAGCACTTGGAATATCCTTGGATTTAGGCATACAACTTAAGACTGAAAACCTTTTTAAAATAACTTCTGACACCCACAATTTGGTCTGAAGAATGTAAGTTCATTTCATTTCTAGTATAGTAACACAATTTGAAATGTGATATTAAGAAAAGTAATACTCTGGGGTCCTGTGTATGAATTCCTTTTCTTAATATTATTAGGAAAAAAAAGACATTAAGTAAATTATTATTAAGTCAACAATTTGTCAATGTTCTTTACTAACACCTACTCACTTCCCATTACAGAAAAATACTATCAAGGTGTATATGCAATCAACACACAGAATCACTTAAGAATCAGTACTATTTAGTATTTACCAAGTGTAAGAGGTGACACACAAAAAACTGACCCCTCCCCCTTGGGACACACCTGGTCCCCCAACATTTACTTATACAGGTAACTTACTTTCCATCCAAGACATCAATAAGTGGTCTTAGCATCACATCTGCATCCTGCTGTACATTATTTCTCTGACTTGGTTGGCTTCCTACATTCCCCACCCCTTTAACCTCCCCAAGCAGACCACTCAGCTGCTCTATACTCTCTGTTAGTCTTCGTTCAAAGCTATGGAATTAAAAACATCCAGTATAGTTATGAAAACCAGACAAATTGAACAAAAAGGTGAAGATAAGTATGAAAATTTACTAAGCCTAAGAGCATACAGAAATACCCAGTTTGGTGAAACTTGTATTTCGGCTGGGGTCCATAATTCGTATCTTTTATTTTGTCAATTGACTGATTGCAAAATATAACATTGTATGAATTTTTGACCCAAGTTAGAAGGGATCAAACTTGGAAGGCCACAAGTGATTCTTTAAATCCTTCAGTCTAGGTAATAACTTAATTGATCTGTGTGTCATTAATTACTTTTAAAAAATTATGAAATGTTAAAAATAACTCCAAGGAATATTAAATACCTGGCTTCCTTATATGCATATGTCAAACTTAGCAGCCAGTGCTCACCAAACATAATTAATGTGCTAGCCCAGGAGAAAATTCCTGTTGACACCTGTTGAAATTCCAACAGGTTTGAACTGGTATTAACAGGGATGAACAGGGATGAAAAGTTTCCAATTACCTGTTGGAGTGAATGAAATCAACAGGTGCCAACAGGTAGCTAACTGGTTCCTGTTGGAACCTGTTAAGATCTATTGAAATCTTGTTGAAACCTGTTTCCAATTACCCTTTGGACCTATTAAAACCTGTTACAACCTGTTTATACCTGTTCAACAGGTTTCAACAGTAGTTTTTTGCTGGGCTATCTCTCTTACTCTTGTGATACTTAACAAGTTGGAAACCCACTTCAAAATGAATTTTACTTGCCAAGACTTCTATTTTTAATCAACACCTCTTAGTATTTATTATCCTCTAGCCTTTTTATCAGCACCCAACATCATTTCATCTCCCCCAAGGATTCAATTGACAAGTTTGGTACAGTGAGAAATGAATTTTCTGCTACTTCCACTTTTGCCCAATCCTGTGTCCATGGAAGTCATTCAAAGGCAATTCCCTGCCCCCTCCCCATCCCCAAGAAAAAAATCCCCGATACCACTCATTTTTTTCTCACAGCTATGTATTTCATTGCAGATTCAAGCTAGCACACCTGATCTCAACATATGCCTTGCCCTTAAAACCTCAAAAGCTGCCTCCAGATCACTTTTGCCACACACATGGAGAGGAACCAACTTATCCCCCTCCCCAACCCTCACAACCATCAATCAGTAATTATACTTAAGACCTACCTCTTAGCAAACACCTTGCTAAGTTGGTCAAGAACTTCGTTGAGACTGGACTGTAATTTATTGAGAATGTCAGCTGCTTCATTGTCCAGTTTCTCTCCGCCCATCGACTCAAAGAGTTTCTCTAGTTGTATTCTTAATTGTTGAATGTTATTCATTAAGATGCAAGCTTGAAGACTCTACACAAACATGACAACAAAGAAGAATATCCATTTAAATACTGCAGCCAATTGCTTAAAGGAGTGCATTTGAAAATGGATGTGCCAAATAACCATTTTATAAACTATTAGCATTAAAATAACTAGTGCAGTTCACAAAGACACACAGCATAAATGTAAAATTACAATAGATGTGCTGAGCTAATGATTTCTAACTTATTCCCTAGCAATGCCTCTATATTGACCCAATCTCATTGTCTGTTACTGGGGAAACAATGTGAAAATTATTAATTTACACAATTGATTGCTTATCTCATGCCAAAAACTTACACAATGTGACTATGCACGTGTTGCTATGGCTTTTCATACTCAATTACAGCTTCAAAATTTGCACACAAATTACATATCAAATTTACTCGTTTAAATTCATCAACACAGTGGGACAAAGAGAGAAATGTTACATCAGACAGAAAAGTGGAATAGGCATGCGGGACCCTTCGGATTCGAGGCTGCAAATTGTTCCTCTCCAATCTCTAGGCATTTTTAGAAGAATTTTGCCAGAATTTGTACAGTTTCTCTCTAGATTGTGGGGTTTTTCGAAAACTGGGATGGCTGAGTACCCCCTTCCCCACCCCCATACGCCTATGACATGGTGCATCTACAAGTGCATTGCTTCTGGTCACATGACTATGAATTAGAGTGATACTCACAAAAGTATGAGTGTCTACATGTGAGCATGAGTATATACTACTAGTCAGGCTAAAGAGTTTGTTACTGAGACAAATGTAACCCAACCATACACAAGTACAATATATCTGAGGGTGACTCCCAGCCTGGCTGAGGTACATGACTAGCCAAACACATGAGACCAAAAGTAGTAGCTCTTACATTATGTCAACTGTGTATGTTGATACCTCTGGCACAAAGCTTATAACCTCCCCTCCACTCCCACCCTCCCCCCCCCCAAGAAAAAATTAAAGGACTTTTTATGACCACTTCTAGTTTTTTTTGTGAAAACTGTTCAATGTGAGACAAATTTGTAAATAATGTTGGTAAATATATTCAATCTTTAGTGGAGAGCACAAAAGTAAACTGTTTTTTGTGAAATGAAAATGGCTATCCATGCACAGTTCTTACAATTTGAGCTTCACTGGTGTATTTTGCAAATTTTTCTGAAATAGTATCAGCATACGCTAAAAGTACTCTGTTGACGGTCTGAAAAAAAAAGGAAAAATTGAAGAAATTTGTGGTGCCAAAGAAGAATAAAGACACACAAAGCTTAAAGTACTTGACTTTAAATGTAAAGTTATTTGTCAGGGGGTTAGAAGGGGGAACTTGAATCTCCACGTTCTGGAAAGGAATGTAGTAACAGAACTGTAATTATAACCTCTTGCAAATTCCCATTAGAACATATAATTAAAAGAGCATTTTCCCACCAAAACAAAATATTTAAGATCTGCTTATGTTAATGCACATATAGTACAACATACAAGGTACTACTAAGTTGCATGAATCCAAATTTGGGTAGGAGTACTGTCAAGCACTGGTAGTTCCCCCCTCCCCCATCCACACCCACCCCCCTCCCTAAGCCACCTTTCCAGCTAAACTGATGCTTCAGATAGTGTGCTTAAATAATGACAAACTCACTCATACCTTAACTTTCTTTTGATATATTGATCAAACTTTTTAAGGTCCCCCTTTTTCTGGCACATGGCCATCTGCTAGGGTTTGGGGTGCTGCTTGCACAGATCCATTCTGGTCTGTACTGATTGAAACCTTAAACTGCTGAATAAATGTAGAGGGTATAAAAGGGGAGTAACAAGCAGATGGACAATGTCCAGGGGTCCCAAGGGTCCAGGGGGGGTCAAGATCAACCAGAAAAACTTTTTGAGTTTTTGACCCAGCTATAAAGCTCAATTTTTGCACTAAGGCTTACCTTTTAAGTTTTAACAAACCTTTTATACGACTTGAAGAACAGTTTTATTCATTCAACTTGTTGCCACTGAATGGGAATAACATCAGTACTGTGCAATTTCAAGCCTTCCATAACTATTGAGACTATTTCACAGACCTGAAGTTCTTGCATAACTCTACATGTACACCAAACTTAAAGCTATGGATGCTTTAACATTTTGTTTGAAATATGAATAAAACACTAAGCACATTTTCAAAAACTGAAAAAACCCAACAACTTTAAAAGTGTCATTAGTAAACTCACCATGGCGTATCTCCTCATGTATCTGTTTAAGATCTCATCGTTTGGACATTCCAATTTTTTGACGATATCAAAACTCTGATTAAGTTGCGTAAAGACATCCACTACAGAACAGGAAAACCTTGCATGCTCAGCACTCTTCCGGAAGCCATCCTGTGCATCCCTTTCCAGGGCACCATGGAGGAACTCCATAGAAAGCTCCTCATTTTCTTTCAACCATTGCATTACAAATGGCTCAAACCATCTGAAAAATGATGAAATTATTTAACTGTGTGGAGTGTCTTCAACTTAGTTAACAGAGATGAGATTGAAACCAAAAATGAGAAAAATTGTTAAATTCCATACTCTTGTAAGACAGCTGAATTTTAAGAAGTAGTTTTATTCATTGTCATTCTGACAATAAGTCACTAATCCTACTTAATCCTGGTATTGTGATGAATATTTTATGATCATTATCCAAAATGAACATTGCTTTAAAGTATTTGTAGGATGTTGGGTCTCCTTCCTAACACCTCCCTGATTAAACACATTCTACTGCTAACACCTCCCTGATTAAACACATTCTACTGCTAACACCTCCCTGATTAAACACATTCTACTGCTAACACCTCCCTGATTAAACACATTCTACTGCTA
>WURT03358145.1:0-19029 GCA_009936505.3 Holothuria glaberrima | reverse complement strand
GAGCCGGCTGTCTCGGTACCTGCCAAGGACATGCCTGTGAGTGCACACATGCATGCGGCAACCCAGACACAGCTTAGGCCCACGCACACACACACCTACCTAAGTCGACTTTACATACAATCTGAGGACATCTTTGTTATTTTTTGTGTTTTCTTCCTTACCCCTAACTTTAACAACAGACTGTCTATTGTTAAACTTCCAAGGACTTGAGAAAACTATTGAGTTTCCTTCTATAAGGACCTGAAATCCATTGTTTAGGTCCTCACTCTGAATGCCAAACAAACCCACACATACACACAAGCCATCACGACTGCATAGGTTTTTTATATCATCGAAACCAAAAAAGCAATCTGGTTCGATGATACATGCTTTATTCTTAATGTCATGATGTCCCATTTCTTCCAGTCACTGGACAAATGCTATCTTAATGAGTTAGAAATATAGTTTTGTGTTCATATTCGATCTTAGGAATTCTTAGAAAATTTTGCTTTTTTTTGACCTCTGGTGACGACAGATGCCCTTTGAACACTAACACAAACAATTTAGTCTGTAGTTTGCTTCCCATCACCACAAGGCATACACTTACCAAGTATGAACTCTATCAGCTTGCCACCTTTAGATATCGTGTTAGCAAATGTTTGAGAGTTTGACCTCAGTGATGACATTTGACTTCCACCAAAACAAAAGGGTGTGCTTCTCGCCATAATACATCCACATACTAAGAATGAAATATATCTAAGCTTCCTAGCCTGAGATACCGTGTTAGCAAGGTTTTCAGAATTTGACCCCTGGTGACTCCAGATAAGCTTTGACCTCTACCAAAAACAACAGGGTTTTTCTGACAATATGGGGCATTTATTTATTAAGTTTGAGAACTGTCGGAGTGTTCCAGCTTGAGATACCTTGTTACCGAGCTAAGCGTCACAAACAATTTAGTACACATGCCATCAACTGCAAAGGTTTCTCTTTCATTAATACAAAAAAAAAAAAAAAAAAAAAAAAAAAAAAAACGACTGGAATCAAATGGAATGCTCGCCAATACTGTGCTCATTCTTGTCCTTTCTCCCTCCCTACATCCACCTGCCTGTGTTTACTTAGTCCCATGTCAATCTTTCTTGATGCACACCACTGTTAGTCCCCCCACACTTTTTCCCAGCGTTTTCGATCCAACTGCAAACATGTCCATTGCACAACACATGCACGTTATGTTCTGGACAATTTCCTGTCGCAGTAGTTCCGCAATTAGAAAAATAACAAGGTAAAAAGACTTTCACCTCTCCTGTTATACAATTACCTCTTACACGTGTATTTTCCTCATTCTTTTATACGTTTTCCCTCGAATGGCCCCAATTCACATCCCTAGTTCCTTCTTGTCAGACAACCCTCCCACTGCATGGCTCTCTGTTTCTCCTTTTCAACATCCCTTCCGTCTTCCTACTTACTTAGCCTACCACTTCCCCCTAGATACTAGATCCGTCTGGCCATTTTTTTAATTATAAACCACCGATCCTCCTCCTCCCTTCGAATTCGTCAGTAATTCCTTTCCTTCTCTTTCTCGCTGTTGCTTTCATTTACCTTTTTTTCCCTTTCTCTCAGTCCTAGTTTTGTTCAAGACTATAGTTCGTTTCCGTCCGCTCATATCGGCTCAGAAGCCTATATGATACCAGTGCGCTTTCTCCCCTCTGCTATTGAACTACTCAGAACCAGTAGCGTAACTGTGGTGATAGAAGTGGGGGGGCAGGGATGAAAATAAGGTAAATGTACCGACCTTTTGTCAAAAGGTTATCACTTAACAAGTCACCGCGCAACCGTGACCCCCCTCCCATCCACCCCAAATCTTGCATTATTTTCTCATACCTTCATAGTTCATAAAACTACAAAATAATAATAACCAGGGGCGTCGATTTGATTTTGAAAGTGTGGGACATCTGGCCTAAAACTTTTCTCTTATCTTGGCGAGGAGTCTAAGAGGAGGAGGGCCAGATGCAAAATGGTGCCAAATGTTTCAATATTTGGGTTTACTATGAAAATTTGGGATAATACGTCATTGCCCAAAGGAAAAACTGCATGCAGGCTCAGCCAGGGATGGTGCTTGGATTTACCGACATGGGTGCCAAACGCCTTGACTTGGGGCCAGCTACTCCAAGCACCGACGGATGAAATAGGTTGCTAAAATGATGCCGATCGCAAAATATAAGGCGCGCTAATTGCGCGCCGAAAAAATTGGGATTATATTGAAAAAGATTTCATATTTTTGTTTCCATCAGGAAAATTTAAAAAATTTGGTTTTTATTAAAAAATCTGCCCTTCTTAAGAGCAAACCGAGACATTTGATGGTGCGACAACATGGCCTTCTTCGGGGAGTTCCTTTTTCATCTTACCCATTTAGGTTCCTAGACGAAACTAAAAAACTCTTTTTCTTTACAACGTATATTTGCCACGCCGGTCAGGTTGAAGAATCTTCCAAAAGATAGGGAAAGAGGTTAAAATTTCGCAACTTTTCATTTTCGTGTTTCTATTGAATCACGACTACAATATTTGTGGAACCTTCAACGTTGAATAAATCTAGTAGGCTATGCTGGAAATGGCGGTCGTTACATCTAGACAGAACTGAAGATGAAAGCGCACGTAGCGCGCGAAAATTAATTTTTACAGAACTTACTGCCTAGGGACCTGATAAAGACCCATGTGGAATACTTTCTGAGCATATTAAACATACGATATGCCTATTAAGTTCCACAGTCAGCGAATGTACCGACAAACCATCTCAGTAGGACGCCCCCCTTATGTTACGCTACTGCTCAGAACTAGGTCTGGGCGGGAAATCTACAGGCGAGTTCAATACTACAGCAATAGAGGGCGTACTGGTAGTAAAGTATGATTCGCAGCCAATGTTTGGGGGACGCAGAGTGAACTAAAGTCTTGAACAAGACTGTTTCTCTCCTTACGTATTTATACTCTAACAAAAGACAAGGGTCTCAACAAGGGTATGGGGGAGGAGAAGGTAGGCCCTCCCCACTTTGAAAGTGGACGGGTATTTCCCTTCCCCCTTTTCATAAACCCTAACGAAAATAGAAGGGAATATTTGATTCCATTTCTTGCAATACTGCCGTTTCTACGAAATACCTCCGGTTTCACAACAGTTAATGGGATCCCCGATTCCAACTCTCTTGAGTAAGCTCCGGGGATTTGCTCCTACTTGATGAAATCTGCCCACCACTGCGACACGTCGGGGAAACTTTATTTTTTTTTTATTTTTCGGATAGTCTGCAGGCATATCATAAAGTATACAATCGCTGAAGGAAATTAGTCGTCCAGACAGCTTTAGGCTCTCTGGGGAGGGTCAATTTTTCATAAAACTTCCCAAATACTAAAATTGTCTCCACACAAATTCCAAATTTTTAAATTTTGCCAATGAAAACTCATATTTTATACATTTTTCAATAGCAATATTATTTTTGGCAACGAAAGGGCCGACGATTTCAGAACTTTTACAGCAAAATATAGTACAAGTATATCATTTTATGTACCAGAATGCTCTATTTCGTGTCTTTGTTTTAACGCCAGCAGAATCACCGTTACCAGCTTAACAAAAAACTTATCACACTGGTTAAATTGATTCCTTCTCTCCGCATTAAAATTCCTTACTGACGTTGGAAACTTCGTATCATTAAAACTTATCTCCATCGGGTAAAAAAATTATCGGAATCGGGTCAGGTTTTATCAAATATTGTGGAAAAACATCGGGTTTGAAAACGACAGATATGAAAGCAGTTTCGGCTGAGTTGTAGCATATATGTTCATTACACCTTTTCATTTAGAAGGTAAATTCTGGCTGTTGAGATGTGTTCACACCAAACCGACATCTGCTGCGTTTTGCGGGCGGGACACCAATTTTTTCCCCAAAAGCAATAGGGGCTATTTTATTTCAATGGAAAATTTAGAGAATGCCCCATCTGTTCTGAGATTACAAATTTCGCATTCCGCCCGCAAAATGCAGATTTTGGTTTTGGTGTGAGCCCACCTTTACATCCGTGGTCATTCTGACTGTGCCCAGACCGAGCATCCGACTCAATGCTACGGTTACTGAGCATAACTGTTTTCAGTGCAACATCTTCACTGAATACAACAGTTGGCGCGGAGCGTACACGAAAATTTTTGGCTTTACAAAGCATCCAGATGGCCGGAAATGGCACTTCCCGAGTGTTTTAAGCTGCATGTACCCAGCCTTGAAATATGGATCTCATGTCTGCACTTGGCAAATACTTTTTTCATTGGGAGGCTGAGCCCCCAAGCCCCCCCCCCCCGGTTCCGCCGCCACTGCCGCTCCGAATAGTACAGCAGGCTTATGGTTATTATGTATTACAGAGATGCCCCATACAGTCTTCAAAAGCCATTTCAGGCAGTTAGTCATGAGCTATCTTTAAAAATAAATAGAACAATATCTGGCTATCAGCCAACCGCTACTCCATAAGGGTGGAGCAAAAGGCAAAGCGGCTTGAGCTCCACGTAAATACTTTGTTGTTTCTTTCATCATTGTGTCACAATGTGTTTCAGCTTGGCCAAGAAGCCCCAAAATATTGGTTTTCTGGATTGTTTAATTTAAACAATGTAAACTTAGGTCGAATCTTGAAATAAAGAAGAAATAACTTCTTAAATAATGTGTTATCTTTGAGAGAGAGGGGTGATTTCGTCTAAACCATCTCTAATTACATGTTTTTTTTTATTTTTTGGAAGATTTTGAAGACCATTCTTTGCAAACTTTAGTGGGGCCGGCGGCAAGTCCCCCCCCGCCTATGGCGAGCCGCTAGTGGTTTATACGTTACTCGCTAAAGATTTGAAGGGATATGAAGTAATAAGAGCATTTATAGTCAACAAGTGACATGACTAGTTTACGACACAATATATCAAGTTGGTTTGCAGAATGCTTTTAGCAATTCTTCTCTGGGAACATTTTCAGTACAAATGCAGTCACATGGTATTACACTTACTTCACTAAAACAGTGCCATATCTGAATGATCGTAGAAGAAAACCTCACCCAAAGCTTGATACAATAAAATTTTTCAGTCTCTCTTCATGAAGAAAAAATATTTTCCTTTCACCTTGCAGGGTAAAAATGATTAATTATCTTTGCAAGTTGAACACGACAGTTGCTGGTGTTTGGACAACATGGTTTTCTTCTAACTATATGATTGGCAGAGATGTAAGTAACGTACAGGTCCATTTCCTGAAACTGTTGTCCAGGATTCCCGGCCTGGGGAGTAGCCTTAGAGGAGGGCTCCCCTTTGAGAAAACTTCTCACATCATCAGGAGGCCTAGATGCAAAATGGTGCTTTTTCTGTTTTTTTTTTCACATATGTTCATGCAGTATAAGATATTTACATTTGTTTCTAACAAAATTTAACAAAAATCCCCCAAAACTTTACCCACCCTTGGAAATTCCACACACCTCAACACTGTGAAGTCTTCTTGTCTGGCGAAATGGATTTCCTGAAAATTTGCACAAGACTTCCAATTTCCTGAAACAGGAAATTTCCCAACTCTTACATCTTTGGACTCGGCAGAATTCTTGCTACACCTCTCATTGTACATCATTTTTACTGCTTCCTGATACCATAGCAAGCACAAAAAACGTACTAAAGGTAAACAATGTCAGATAACTCATCAATATGGTCTATGCTGGCACATTCTGCAAACTGTCCCACATACTAAAAGTATTACCGTATGCCTTTATTACTCTTATGGCGGGAATGAAAGTTTCAAGTAAAATTACTGCATTTGTAAAGCAACATGAATGTTTACGTACAGTGTAACAGGAGTATTTTAGGCGAAAACAGCGTTCTCGAAATCTAAAGCATACACCTAAAAATAAGTATAACACATCGGTAGCATTGACCAATCAGTTTTGTGAACCATGAGCAACTTGATTTTAATCTTCAATCAGTCTTTTCACTTTTAGCATAAGCTCACCCAGGAAATGTCAGGCTTTCAAAAAGAATGCATGTTTTGGACATTACAATTATATCCTATTCTCATCTTAACATTGTAACAGAAAAAAAAGCATTCTTATGAAAATGGATCAACAGGATTAGAAGAAGCACTGTTCCTCATTTCTATGCAGCCCTTGGAATACTACCAGTGACACTTTTACGACCAGGGCACGCATGATAAAATCACACTTCATGTTTCTCCATGAAATATGAAACTTTACAAAAGTACAATTTTGGATGTGGTTGCCCAAGTTTCTAAGTTTGGTTAACTTTACTGACTTTAGCATTTGATCTTTTTCCTCAAGCCAGCCAATTACTGCTGGCTCACATGGATGCACTCGGCGAAAATGGGCAGTTTGCACTTGGGATTGTTGCAAAAAGTAACATATGTATTGTTTATCAGATCTTTTCCGTTCATCATTACAGGTCGTCTTGACCGTAATTTGAGATACAACTCTATTCTTCTCCTCTGACTGCTCTTGTTCAATCATTTCCTCTACGAAGCAAGTCATTGTTTTTGCCGGTGACTGTTTCTCTAGTCGCCTTTTAAACTTCTGCTTTCTTTGGTTTTCATGTTTTGTTAGCGGAATTTGTTGAAGTGAGACAGGACGACATAAAGCATTCGTTGAAACAATACTTCTTTGCATTGAATCCAGCACAAATTTAGTAATACCAAGGACATCTGCATCATTCAATAAATGTTTGGCTGACAATTTCTTTTCACCACCTATAATAGTCGTTTTGGAAACACTGACTGGAAACAAACAGTCTGTCAGAAATTGTCTGAGCTGGAATAGTATCAAGTTGCTTAATCTGAGATATACTTAGAAGTGTCTCGCCGTCTGTCATGCTTATTTCTTCCTCACTGATTACTTCTTCAGCACTATCCTGAAGGTTAGGGCAGCCATCAGCATTACATAGTGTCTCTGGATTTAGTTGGCTTATACTCTGTACCAAGAAGTGTCTTGCCATCTGTCATACTTATTTCTTTCTCATTCATCACTTGCTCAACACTATCTTGAAAGGTTATGAAGCCACCGCCATCATATAGATTCTCTAGCTTAGTTTTCATGCTCTCTGTCACCTCATCAGGAGAATGCCATGTAAAGTCTTCATTCCATTGCATTTCAAGTATATTGCGAAATTCTATGGCCTTCTTTACAGTAACCTCATCTCCTGATCTGACTACTTCTGCCTTCAACAGAAGAGCACGTCTTTAGACTATGAGCAATTTCCACAGCTACACTTGGTACTTTGTTAGAGAGTGTACTCACATCAGAGACGGCTAAGTTCCTGATGGCAGACACAGCATGGTTGTACTTTTCTGGATATATGAATTCCGAAAGCGTACTATCAGGTTGATTACTCACCAAACGATCTTTCACCAGAAACTTTCCAGTTTGCCTTATCTTCATCCTTACATGACTGTATTGTTCTTTGCCCTGTTCTACTATCTCTTTTCTGGCAAGTGTGAGTATCAAGTTATCACCTTCAATGCAACTTGAAACATCATCATTTTTCATTCCATTGAAAAGTTCCTCAACTTCTGACACAGACTTCCTGGAGCTGGGAAGAAGCATAGTTCTGTTTATCACACTTTCCAATGTTAGCTTCCTTGTCCCCTTGACCTTGTGTTGTCTTTTGTCTAGAGGAAATGTGTGAGACCATAAAGATTTCCTGAAAAAGTACCCATAACAGTGTGGACAGGGAACAAAATTAGTGGGATCTACTCTTATGTTTGGTCGGTATCTGACAAGCAATTCTCCTTGCCCCTTCTTTTAAACTTTACAATTTTGGATGTGGTTGCCCAAGTTTCTAAGTTTGGTTAACTTTGCTGACTTAAGCCTTGGATCCTTTTCCTCCAGCCAAATACTTCGCGCTCACCTGAATGGACACAGCAAAAATGGGGAGGCAGTTTGCCGTTGGGTTAGTTGCAAAAGTAACATATGTATTGTTTGTCATACTTTCTTCCTTCATTGTTACCGGTAGTCTTAACAGTGTTATTTGAGATACACCTCTATCATTTTCCTGCGATTGCTTTTGTTCAGTCATTTCTTCCAAGGAGCAAGGTATTAGCATTTCAGCTGATTGTGAATGTTCTTCTTGTTGCCTGTTAACCCTCTGTTTTCTTTGACTGATTTGCTTTGTTGGCGTGGCTTGATGAGGCAAGACAGGGTGAGGTGAAATACTTGCTGAAAGAATATTTCATTTCCCTGAATCCAGTCCAAGCTCAGTGTTACCACGGACATCTGTATCATTCCATAAATGTTTGTTCAACAATTTCTTTTCCCCATCTACATTTGCCTCTTTGGAAAGACTGACCAAAAACTGTCTGTCAGAAAGTTGGAGTGGTGTCAAGTTGGTTTATGTATTTTTACCATGAAATGTCCTGCCTTCTGTCATACATACTTTTTCCTCATTGACCACTTCTTCTACACTATCCTGAAGAAAAGAGAAGCCATCACCCTCACACAGATTCTCTGGATTAATTTGGTTTATCTGTGTTGTACCAAAGAGTGTCTTGCCATCTGTCATACAAGCTTCAATCTCATTAATTACTTGTTCAACACTATCTTGAAGGTTAGAGAAGCCATCACCATCACATAAATTATCTAGATTTTTTGTGCCCTCTGTCACAGTATCAAGAGAATGATAAGCAGTCTTTATTCCACCTCATTTCCAACATCTCGTGAAATTGTGTGGCCTTTGTTACAGTAATCTCATCTCCTGATATGATCCCTTCTGATTTCAACACAAGGGCACATTTCCTTAGACCATGACCAATTTTCACAGCTAGACTTGGAAGTTTAGAAGAGCAGGTTTTAACATTTAAGCCAGCTAGGTTTTTGACAGTAGCGACAACACTTTCGTACTGTTCTGGATCTATGAAGTCTGAAAGGTTGCTATCAGGTTGATTACTCACCGAACGAGCTTCCAATAAGAACCTTCCAAGTTGTCTTAACTTTACCCTTAAATAACTATGCTGTTCTCTGTCCTGCTCAACCACTTTAACCTCTTTTCCAGCCAGTGCGAGTATTAAATCATCACCTTTTCACAATTTGACACGTCATCATTTTGCATGCCACCGAGAAGTTCTCCAACTTTTAATTCTGAACTTCTGGAGCCAGGAAGAAGCATAGTTCCGTTTTTCACACGTTTTGATTTGGGTTTTCCCTTTTCTTTGGCCTTGCTTGTCACTATATCAAGAGGACATGTGTGAGACCATAAATTTTCTAACAAAGTACCCATAACAGTGTGGACAGGGAACAAAATTAAAGGGATCTACTCTTATGTTTGGTCGGTATCTGACAAGCAACTCTCCTTTCCCTGTTTCTAAAACTCGACAATTTTGGATGTGGTTGCCCAAGTTTCTAAGTTTGGTTACCTTTGCTGACTTTAGTCGTTGATCCTTTTCCTCCAGCCAGTCAATTACTGCTGGCTCACCTGAATGAACACGGCGAAAATGGGAAGGCAGTTTGCACTTGGGTTTGTCGCAAAAGTAACATATGTATTGTTTATCATACTTTCTTCCTTCATCATTATTTGTAGTCATAACTGTTATTTGAGAAACAACTCTATTGTTTTCCTGTGTCTACTCGTGTTCAATCATTCCTTCCACAGGATAAGTTACCTTTTCAGTTGATTGTGACTGTTCTTTTTGTTGCCTTCTATCTCTTTGTTTTCTGTGGCTGTTTTGTTCTGTTGGTGAAATCTGTTGAAGCGGGACAGGGTAAAGAGATATACTTGTTGAAAGACTACTTCTTTGCACTGAATCCAACCCAAACTCAGTAAAACCCTGGACATCTGCATCATTTGATAAATGTTTGGTTGACAATTTCTGTTCACCATCTACATTTGCTGCTTTGGAAATACTGACGGGATACTGTCTGTCAGAAATTGTCTGAGTTAAAGTGGTGTCTAGTAGGTTTATCTGTGTTATACCAAGAAATGTCCAGCCTTCTGTCATAAATGCTTCTTCCTCATTGACCACTTGTTCAACACTATCTTGAACATTGGAGAAGCCATCACCACCACACAGGTTCTCTGGGTTCATTTGGTTTACCTGTGTCGTACAAAGAAGTGTGTTGCCGTCTGTCATACTTATTTCTTCCTCAATCACTTCTTCAACAGAGTCTTGGAGGATAGAGAAGCCATCACCATCACATACATTCTCTGGATTTAGTTGGTTTCTCTGTGTTGTACTAACAAATGTCTTGCCATTTGTCTTACTTACTTCTTCCTCATTGTCCATGCCCGGAAGAAGCATAGTTCTGTTTTTCACACTTTCTAATCCTAGTTTCCTTGTCCCCTTGATCTTGCGTTGTCCTTCATCTAAGGGACATGTGTGACGCCATAAAGATTTTCTGGCAAAGTACCCATAACAGTATGGACAAGGAACAAAATCAGTAGGACCCAGTCTTATGTTGGGTCGGTATCGGACAAGCAATTCTCCTTCCCCCTTTTCTAAAACCCGGCAATTTTGGATATGGTTGCCCAAGTTTCTAAGTTTGGTTAACTTTGCTGACTTAAGTCTTTGATCCTTTTCCTCTAGCCAGTCAATTACAGCCGGCTCATCTGAATGAAGTCGTCGAAAGTGGGAAGTCAGTTTACACTTGGGTTTGTCACAAAAGTAGCAAATGTATTGTTTATCATATACTCTCCGTTGATCATTACTGGTTGTCTTAACTGTTATTTGGGATACAACTCTATTGTTTCCCTGTGACTGCTCTGGTTCACCCAGTTTTTCTTCCTCAGGGTGAGATAGCTCTTCAGCTGGTTGTGAGTTTTCTTCTTGTTGCCTTTCATCTCTCTGCTCCCTTTGGGGGATGTGTCCTGAGGGCAAAACGTGTTGAAGTGAGTCAGGATAATGAGTTGAAACCTTTGTTGAAAGAATATTTCTTTGTAAGAATTTTTCTTTGGTCAACAGTTTTTCTTCTTCATCTAGGTTTGCCACTTTGGAAATGCTGACCGGAAACAATCTTTCAGAAATCATCTGAGTTTGAGTGACTTCAAGTTTGTCTATCTGTGATGTCAGTATTGCCTTACTTTCTTTCTTACATGTTCCTTTCCCACTGGTCACTTGGCCAACACTATCCGGTAGGTGAGAGATGTCAACAACATGAAGTAAATTCTCTAGATTAGTATTTGTGCTCTCTGGCACTGTATCCAGACTCTTGCATGCAATGTCTTCATTTCATTTTATTTTTAATAACTCAAGAAACTTTGTTGCCTGTCTAACCATTTCTGAACTTCCAGACTCTAGCCTTGCTTTCACAATCATCGCACATTTTTTTATCCCATATCCAATTTTCAAGGCTAGCTTTGGCTTAGCAAACACATGTGTCTTACTATCAAACCCTGCTAAAGTCCTCACTGCAGTCAAAACACTGACATACCTTTCTGGATCTAGAAAGTCGGCCATGCTGCCATCAGGTTTATTGCTCACCAAACGAACTTCAATCAAGAACCTTCCAATTTTCCTCAGTTCTTTTCTTAAATGATTTTGCCCTATACTTTCAACTCTTTTCCTTGCCAGTACAAGTATCAAGTTATCACTTTCTATGCACCATGACACATCATCCTTTTTCATTTTACTTAGAACGTCTTTGACTTTTGAATCATTTTTACCCTGCTTAGGTCTTGCTTGTTGCTTTCCCTTGTCATTGTGTATTATTTCCTCAAAGGGACATGTGTGTGACTGTACATACTTTCTGGAAAAGTAGCCATAACACTTTGGGCAGTGCACAAACTTTCTGGGATCTGAATCTTTTCTTGGTCGGTATTTGACAAGCAGTTATCCTGTTCCCTGCCTTAATACTTGACGATTCTGGACATGGTTTCCCAAGTTCCTCAGCGTGGCTAACTTTGCTGACTTTAGCTTCAGATTCTTCTCCTCCTGCCAGTCAATTACTGCTGGCTCATCTGAATGCACACGTCGAAAGTGGGAAGGCAGTTTACATTTAAGATTGCTACAAAAGCAGCATATGTAGTGCTTATCATATTTTCTGCGTATACCATTTCTAGTGGTCTTAACTGTTACTTTAGATACTATACCACTGTTTGTCTCAGTCTTCTCTGGTTCACTCATTTCTTGTTCTATGGGACAGGATTGCTCTACAACTCTTTGCATTTGTTCCTTCTCTTGTATATCAACCCTCTCCCTCAAGTAGATGTTGTGTTGTCTTGCCAGAGTGAAGGAATTTGATTCAGGAGAATGAGTTGAAAGATCAGCTGACAGCACACCCCACTCCATTCGATCAAGTTCAAAGTTAGTACTACCAAGAGCTGCTGTAACACTGAATGAAGGCAAAGTTGACAACTCCACTTCCTTCTCCAGATTTGTCACTTTGGAAACACTGACTGGGTAGGGTCTTTTAGGAACCATCTCAACTGGAGTATTATTTTGCTTCTTCTTTGATGCATAAGGACGTGACTTTTTGTGCGTCATACATGCTTCGTCCCTACTTGCCACTTGTTCCACACTATCTCGCAGGTGGGAGAGGTTATCAAATCCACATGAACTGTCTTGATCGTTTTCAGTGATTTCTGTCACTGCATGAGCGTTATGGCAGGCAAAGTCTTCAGTCCATTTCATTTCTAGCATCTCAAAAACTCAGTGGCCTGTCTAACCAGATCCTCATTACCACATTTGACACCTTCTGCTTTCACAATCATGGCACATTTCTTCATGCCACATCCAGTTTTCAAAGCAAGGTGGGGCTTACTAAAAACCTGGGTCTTACTATCGAATCTTGCTAAGTTCCTAACTGCAATCAAAACAATTTTATACCTTACTGGATCTATAAAGTCAGAAAGACTGCTATCAGGATTATTGCTCACCAGACGAACCTCTACCAAAAACTTCCCAATTAATCTTAACCTTGCCTTAACAGCTCGTTCTTGATTTTGTAACTGTTCCTTGTCAGAGTTTAGACCTTGGATCTCTTTTGTAGCCAGTTTAATTATCAAAGCATCACTTTTTATGCACTGCAGTACATCATCATTCCTTAACCTGCAAAGCAATCTCTGAACTTGTGACTCAGAACTCATAGAACATGGAAGAAGCATAATTCCCTGATGAACACGTGTACCTCTCTTCTGCATATTTCCATTTTTTTTGTCCGTTTTATTCTCCAAAGGACATGTGTGTGACCATAAGCCTTTCCTAGCAAAGTATCCATAGCAATTTGGGCAGGGAACAAAATCGGTTGGATCTGCATATATCTTTGGTCTGCATTTGACAAGCAATTCTCCTTGTCCCTTTTCTAAAACTCGACAATTCTGAATATGGTTTCCCAAGTTTCTAAGTTTGGTTAACTTTGCCGATTTTTGCCTTTGATCCTTCTCGTCCAGCCAATCTATTACTGCTGGCTCATCTGAATGGGCCCGGCGGAAGTGTAAAGGCAGTTTGTACTTGGGTCTGTCACAAAAATAACATATGTATTGCTTATCATACCTTCTTTTATCACCATTACTGGGGTCTTAACTATTATTTTAGATGTAGTTTGCTTGTCTGCTTGTGGCTCATCTTGTTGAATCATTCTTCTCTTGATACATGATTGGTTTCCAGCTGGTTTTGATCCTTTTTGCTGTTGTCTACCAAACCTCTGCCTAATTGTGCTGTTTTGCTTCCTTTGACAAAGGGCACAGGAATTACCAGCAGTATTTGACTCTGACTCAGATCTCTCATCTGAGTCAATCTTAGAAGTCACAACTTTGCCTGTATTTTCAGCTAAGTCCTCATCTTTCTCTGGTCTCCAACAATAGGTAAAAGGCTCATGCCCATCTGAAAAAGACAACAGGAGAAAAACACAAAATTCATGTAATGAGATGAACGAAACCATCTTTAATTTAAAATTGTAACATTAACACATTACGTGAGTGTGCATTTGCAATGAACCAGTTTCAAGCAATTCTAGATGTAATCAGCATACATTACCTCACCCTAACTTACTGAGCCCCACATAAAGTTTTGGTCAAAAGAGGAATTATGATAATGCATCTTACCCATAGGCACAGCATCAATGAACTGTACTGATTCCAAAATTCTATGATCATAAGACGGATGCCATGAGAAACTATTTGGTACACCCTTTCCCTCTCATTCAATGTTTGTCACCCATTTGGACTAAAACTTTCAAAAACTACCAACCCTGTCTTTGATGCCCCAGAGCAACACCAGTTAGTCTCTTTTCTTTACAACTTTTCCACCTTGCTAGAATGGAGTTTACCATTGACACAGTATTTTGCATGCAGTTCTGTATACCCTCTTCATTAACAGAACAACATTTAAGTCTGAGACCATTAAATGTGCCAGGTGGCTAACATTGTAGGCTTGTTCCTTTTTGTGTGTTCTTGAAGTGACCCAAATTTAATTTCTGTCATTAATTACACATTTCACGATTTTTCTTCATACTGTGTGCATACCTTTATGATATGTTTAGAGGTGTTACAGTTGCTCCAATCTCACTTTGGAACATTTACTGGCCAGTATTTGCTTCACATCATTGAAATACATACAGATATTTTCCACACACCACTAGGATTTATGGTCACTTGTATCCACAAACACATTCATGTTCTAAAGTCGTTATTAGAAGATAATATTCCACCTCTTTATAACCTGTAGAATTAATACCACTTATAATCCTTCTTAAAAACATACAACTGACCTGCTGGTCCCTGTCAATATGACCAAATGTAATTGTGGGATAGACACAAGATAAGCAAAGTGGGCTCATCATATTGCATACTGCATTCCTCTATTTTTATGCAGTGCAATTTTCTTGCAGCACATACATGAGGTGTTTCTGCCGATGAAGACTGTGTTCGCACCTTTTGTTTGTCTCCACACTTCTGCTAAATCAAGTATAAACTGTCAAGTAATCCAGCATGGCCAGTTAACCGTTCACTTGACCATTAAATAGTCTTGAAGCAGATGTTTGCCTAGCCATTGTAATCTACAGAGTAGCCTTTAACACTTGAGAGTTTGTTTACACAAGTTATAGAGAGTAGGGAAGAAAGGAAGTCTTATCTCTCTTTGTGGTTTTTGGGCAGTGTACAGTTCTGAAAAAAATCCACCGAGTGGCGGATATTGAAGTGGATTTAGCATCGGCAAGAACATGGCATGATCATCAGGATTAGTAAAAAGCCTGTATCTATTTGTGGCAAGACTAACTGCATGGAAATACCTACTTTACCTGGACTGCCAATCAAGGGCAATGGATTTTGTTGCCTCATTACACTTTTCATCTTTCTGTTTTATGGGCTGGTTAATTTTTGTCTCATTTTTAGGTTGCCTCATTTCATTTTGTCTCCTTTAAACTTGTTCGTTTCAGCTCATTTTACTTCATTTATGTTAGCCTTATTTGACTTTGCCTCATTTAACTGTGTCTCATTTCAGTTGGCCTCGTTTCATTTCAGCTTGCTATATAACTGGTGGCACTGTTTGACTATGAAAAAAGAACTTCAGCACGGGAACTTTATAAGATGTATATTTACCCTAACAAGCGATCACTGCACTCACGACAGGTGATGGAATTACCTAGTACTAACTGACTGTCTCTACTTTCCATTTTTAAGGCTTTCTTATCTACTATTTCTTTTCCTGAATATGCCTTTTGACAGATACTTCTCCATTTAGTATAAGAAATAACATATTTTTTCAAAAAGCTGTATGGCTATTTATAACTGAAAATGTTTCTGCTTTCTGTTTTTATGTTTAAGTCGGAAGGCCTTTTTGTTTGCATGGGTGTTTTACAAGTGATATTAACTCCATTTCAGAGATAGCTAGTGAGACCATCAAGGTGAACATCTTCATAAACCTCATGACAGGGATATAAGTGGCCCAAGATGATTTTGCAGGAAAAAACTACATGCTACGGGCAGGGGTGCAAGGCCCGCTCAAAGGCCCTGCCTGGGCTCAGGGGCAGCGCCCTGGAGCTCCCAGGTTTGCAGCTTATCATATACCTCTAGATGGGGTCTCAGGAGACTTCTCTAGCACTCACATGTGTATTTCAGAGGTACTGCTTCGATACTTTAAATAATGGAGCAACCTAACAAAACATAGGGCTTCCCTTATAATTATTATAACCTGTACGTTTTCATGGTTGCTCCTCTATTGGTGCTTGCAGAAAATCCCTCTCCACCTCAAATTTTTATTTTTTTTTCTTTAAGCTGGTTCTTTAATTTTCGTACATAGTCCGATAGAAAATACCCCTCATCTTCCTTTTCCTCCAACCACTGCCACTTGAATTTGTTCTTTATCCCTTTATCAATGTCTTTCACATCCGTTTTTCTTTTGACTTCCATCCTTAATAAATGTGCACTTCCTCAAATACTGCGTTCCAGTAAGTGACAGTTAAGTTCGACCCTCAGTTTAAAAATAATACATTAGGCTAGTGCGGGCTTCTAAATATACGTTAGGCTACGCTCTTTTAATTGGTACGTACAAACACTCGCAAATGTAAGGTTAAGCCCAATGCCCACTGCTTAACACGCACGTGCACTGCACTGATTAGGACCGCCATCATCGGCATCATACACAAGTTTAATGGCAACATTTACATTCAACTTGCGAACTCTTACTTCACAAGGTCACTTCCATAGGTAGGTATGCAGGCCACAGTATCATCACAAGTTCACAACAGAGTTACTTTAATGGTTGTATAACGTTAGGCTTTGGTACTGTGTGCACACATAGCATTGGAAAAAGTCCGAAACGTAATGTTATTGTAGTAAACCCTCTCAAGAATATGAGCAATTGCAGTACACCCTGTCCGAAGAATTCACAACAGCATTGCAGATCTTCGCCACAGCCCATGTGCGTAGCTATGTACCGTTACGTACCTGCGTGTATTCTCGGCTCGATGGATGAACAAACAGCTCTAAAATATTTTTGTCCGCAGCAAGGACTAGCTATGCCGAGGGCAGGCAGAACTCAATTTCTGTTTGAAGCCATGGCAATAGGACGGCTATATTATCATACACAGCCGGCTTCTCTATAAGCTATATGATTGTGTTAAAGAGGCCTCTTGTAACTACAATTTCCAGATGTAGTCAGAAGTAATGCACACATTTTTTTCCTAACCTGCGGCCAGAGATTTTTTAGGAACACCAATTTTTCTTTTCTGGTGACCGAGTTGGAGTCCGTTACAGAAGATTTTAAGAAATAAAATTTTTCCGGCAGCCAAGTTGCGATCGGCCGCCGGAAGTTTTTTTAGGAAAAACAAAATTGCCGGAAATTCGGCAATTGCCAGAAGTCTTACATCCCTGTCATGAATTTGGGTTGAAATCACCTTCCATCTGAAATCAAAATTTATTACTAAAACCTCTTTCATAGGTTAGATTCAATGGTGTGCAACAAATCTGAATCCGCATCTTTTCCCAATATTGAGTGCCAATGTCTGCGCAAGTGATTCTTTAATCTCAATGGCATTAACATGTGGTGTGTAGTATAATGTGAATGCTCAGTTGTGTGCTATAGGCTGCAGGAGATATGATTGCTTCTTGAAGTCAGTGATATCAGTTAAGTTGCAGAATCAGTTTCTCAGCCAGTATCCTTTCATGTAAGTAGCTGTTATTTGACAGCCCACTCCAAAAAAAAAATGAAACTGTTGTCATATCTTAACAACATGGACCTGTGTTGGACTCTTGAATTGGTTGCTAAGATTTGTGCATGAAAAAAGTGCATGTCTGTGCATGAAAAAAAAAAGCAAAGGGGATGGATTTCCTTGTGACTTAGCCATTCTAGAAGGTAAAACCTGTATTGCCAAAGAAATTGCTCAGCTTTTCTCAAAATAAAACTGCCCAGGACAAAGGTTTTCCAAGAACTCAAGGAGCTGCAGTCTTGGCCAAATTAGCTGGTAAGACTACATTAGCAGATGTCCCAGACGTCCCACTATGTGTAAAGTCTGCTAACTGCAAGCCAGATTCTTGTAAGTAAAAATTTCCATTAAAGTCAAAATAGTTTTATGGTAGGGTGACTTCAAGGAGGTTTTATACATGTGTAAGGATACAATACTGGGGCACAAAAGTGGGACATTGAGGTATAAAAGCAAACATGAATAAGATTCTCCATTCAGTGCTAAAATTTCTTGCTAACTATGCTGGAACTTAATATATATTAGCATGTAAAGCAACATGTTTGTGAGATGACTTAAAGTTGTTTGTTGCAATAGCTGTCTATAATGTTACGTTAGTTTTGAAGACACCAAAGTAAATTTGTGAACCGTCTGTAAGTTCAATAGGATTTAGTTTGCTGTAATTACATCTGGATTTTGTTTATAATACAAGTTGCAATTATATATTATTGTTTGCAGATAATAGACTTACACATTCTGCAGTACCTGACCATGCACTGACCAAATCGGACGTTAGTTACAAAGACACCACTTTGTCCCACTTTTGGTGTCCTTGTAACTAACGTTAGGTTTGGTACTCATATGGTCAGGTACTGCAGAAAGTGGGGGTCTACTATCTGCAAACATTAATATATCATTGCAACTTGTATGATAAACATATACTCTTAATTGCAGCAAAATTTTTTTCCAAACTCTGGGTGTGAGGGGTTGAGGGGGGGGGTTGGGTTGCAGCTCCCGTCTACTGGCTCAACTTAGAATGTATTTCTCTCTTTAATAGGTCACTCAAGAGAACCACCATGTTATTTGCTATATTTAACTTAGTAGAGCCTGTTAAAGGCATTTTCTGGAAATGAAAATAATAAATAAGGAACTCTAAACAGTAAAATGAAGATTTGAGACCATCTTTAATACAAGGCATTGCTCCACGTACTGTGAGTGTTTGGGAACTTGAGTACAGGTACACATGATAAAGTTTCCATGCTGCAGTCATTTTTTTTTTAATTGTGGAACAGCTCCACCAGTTAAGTAAGGCAAGACAAAACTAGAAAGCCAAAAGGCTTAGTGATTCCTTGCCTCTGATATATTGTAACACGATTGAATCACCCACATGACAAGCATGCGATCCCACACAGTTATCCTACTCGAGATACAGTATCATGTTAATAATTCGAAACCT
>WURT03358034.1:0-23828 GCA_009936505.3 Holothuria glaberrima | reverse complement strand
ACAGTAATCTTGATAAACAGGAAGCGGTTTTCTAAGGGTCGTCGAAAGGTCTTTGAAAACTGGGGGGATTCAGACCCTCCAACTGCCAGATTGTAGTGTTTTGTTGGGTACTCTTTTTACGTTGTCACGCAAGGATATAAAATCAATTCATGTAGACAGAGAAAGGTGTAAAACTGAAAATTACTTGGTTGGGACTGTAGCCACCTCTAGCCCCCCTTCCTCCTCGTTTCCGACGGCGTTGGCTCCTTCATATTGCAGCTTGCAAATAATGACCTAATTACATTAATTTTTATCCCATGTTTGATTAGGTTCAGCAATATTTCTGCTCTTCCAGGCTAAAAGGTCCTTTTTCATTTGTAGGTGGGGGTATTTAGCCTTATATCTTATGCAATAAAAGGAAAAGTAAGAAAAAATATTTCTATGGCGGTATTTATACTTAATTTTAACTTATGAAAAGTTCCCAACTAATAAATTTATGTTTCACATAAAGATAATATACTCTTTTACCACTGTGTGGTGCATCGGGTTATAAGAACCAGTCAATAGAAATTCATGAAGACACTAATAAGAACCAAAAACGATAAATGAAAGCATTCAGCAGAACTCTTTCATCAAGTGCAACATTCAAACAAAACATATCAATACCAGGAGTGAAATCGTCTTCGCCGCCATGGAAACAAGACCACAAAACAAATTTTATTTTCGGTATTCACATTTACATTTACGAATTGAAATCAGAAAGAGACTAGACAAAACGTAAAGTTCACAATACTTTATTTGTAAGGTCAAGATTGCATTTTCAAAACCTTAAACACATGTCACTATAACACACACTCATTAAGGCAAGATTTGATATGGATACATTTTTTTTTATTTATTAGACCTTTTATCTCCAAAGTCTTTTGAAAGCATGGTGTACGCTATATAAACTTGGTGAATATTACAAGCATACATATTTTAGCCCGTAAAGGAGCGAGAAATTAAAAATGAATGCGATACCCTGCTTGACAGCACATGAAATATGTATGTATATGTATGAAGACTATGAAGGGAGAATATCCGTTGGCTTTAAGCAAAATGTTTTAGAAATGTAGCAAGATGATTAGCCGAAGGCGTTTCTTGAGAAATGTCGATTCTACCCACTTCATTGGTAGGTACCCAATAAAGTAAGAAAATGTAAAACTCTTAGCTATCCTCACTGTTGAGGTTTGCTCCTGGAAAGCAGTATAAACAGCGGGTAGGTCAACATACTGAAACTTTCAAATGTAAACGAATCCTGTTTTTATAAATGTATATATATATGTATATATATATATGTATGTATATATATAAAGGGTCGTAGCCTGGACAAAATCTCCTTGGGGTAGTTCATAACAGCACTTAACAGGACTCGGAAGTTTCCCTTTAAGTTGTCACCAATGTCATTATGAGGGCGGGGTCGGAGGATAGGATTTCACAACCTTGTGAGGTCGCTTAGGTCAAAATGGTGTGGTCTTGTTTACAAAAACGCTTTATTCATTGCCTTTCCGGGGGTTGTTTTCCTAGGGCCCCTAAATTCTCTTTGAGAACTTTTTGTGTATGAATGATGACTAACATACAAAATGGTGTTATTTCTTAAAAAAACCTTTGAAATGTTTAGAAAAAATTTGCTTCTAAGTGCCTTTGGATGGTTTTTTGGGGGGGGCAAAGGTGTATAAGGCACGGGGTGTTGTCTAATGCCACTCTCTTTTGAGAACCCCCCCCACCCCCCGTAAAATTAGGTAGATACGAGATAGTCATATCTTTGGTTTAGCTTTGAATTAATTATATGTTTTTCAAATTCTCATGTCTTTTCGAATGTGGCATGACACAAAACAATACGGTACTTAGTATATTTAACGTTTATTCTTTAACTGTGCTTACTTCATCTCACGATGTAAGACGTCCATTCGTTAGTTCGAGTTACCCTTCTAAGTGCCCGTCAGCGGTGGAGGTCCAGTAAAATCCACCGAAAATTTTGAAAAAAAAGAAACTTTTATTTTAAACTTTTCCGAGTTCGGAGGGCCTTAAAAATAATTAGAAATAGACAATTGCTCCCCCTGTCCCACCCCCGCAGACTACGGCCCTGGTAAAGCCCTATTTAATTGACGTAACTCCTAATTTGGAGTAGGTTCGATGTATTTCAGTTAATATATTATCAAGCATGTACCTCATCATTGTTTCTCCAGGCTAAAGCAAGGGCCTTCATAATTTAAGAATAGGTATTTTTGAAGTAAGCCACACAGATTGTGAAACAAAAATTGAAGTAGCTTTACTGTTAATAAGTCTGGATATAAGGGTGTTTTAGATAAATGTCTGGCTAGCCTAACCGTAAACGCACATTTTGATGCACGTTTGATTCTACATCACTAAGAATCCCACCATCGGAGAGACAGAATATCCGAAAAACAATTACATGAGATCGAGATATTCAGGTGAGCAGAACCTAGAGGTAGTTGGAGAGGGGGCTGTGAAGGGGAATGGTAAACAGTTTCCGTTTCGGTGGGGGTGGTCCACCACGGTGGCAGTGAGATGATATTACGTGAGATGACCATTTAAGGTCCGCTACGGTAGTATTCAATATCAGGAACGTGTTTGCAGAGACGTCGAGATATGATTTAACACCAAACTTTAAGCTTTGGTCAAAAAGAGAGCTTACAATAGACTTTTCAGTCAAAGCCTACTTTTCTTCTAAAATGAAACGCCTTTTCGGTGAAGAACATTGTAGCAACGTTGATGCTACTTTGGGATATAGCAGTTTAGTGCAATATATAAATGATGGGCCTTTTTTTTATTGATGTTGACGGTTACGTTAAACTGGTCATAACTCTTTACAGGATAGTTGCACCCTGGTCTATATTACCCTGGGCAAGTTCAGAGAGTGATGTAAAGCGCAAGTAGTACAACCGCGTTATAGCCTACGTTACCCTTCTGATATTAGTTAGTAATGTCATCATGCCAGCAGGAATCGAGTAAAAACTAGTTTGTAACAAGGGCCAACTATTTTGTCAGTAAATGACCCACTCAGTGGCGTACGCAGGGGGTAATAGCCCATTCCCCCCCTCACGGATACCAATTTTTTTTAGATCCTAAAAAAACGTAATTTTTTAACGCAAATTTTACTTTATGTGGCACCAGATTGCATCTAAGGACACCTAATTTTTCAAAAATTTTCAAAAGGGAGGGGTCGTCTCCCTATGGCCTCCTCACTGATGCCAATTTTTTTTAATTCTTAAAAAAACGCAAATTTTGTAACACAAATTTTACTTCAAAGGGTAGCACACGTGGCTCTAGATTGCATCTAAGTAACCTAATTTTTCAAAAATTTTCAATCTGGAGGGGGTGTCCCCCTCCCCATAGACCACTCCCCCAGGCCGGCGATCATACAACAGCGGCGGCGGAACTGGGGGCATCGGGGGCTAATCCCCCCAATGAAAAAGTAAGGGGGCTAAAGGTATGTTAAGCCCCCCCCCCCAATATTTGCCACGTGCAAACATGAGATCCATATTTCAAGGCTGGGTACATGCAGCTTACAATACTCGGGAAGTGCCGTTTCCGGCCATCTGAGGGGTTTGTAAAGCCAAAAAATTTCTTGTCCGCTCCGCGCCAACCGATGGTGGCGCTCCGCTTAGAAACATGTATTAACACTTTTCATAGATTGATTTTTTTCATTAATTGAGAAATTGCAGACATAAGGTCCATATTTCAAGGCTGGGTACATGCAGCTTAAAACACTCGGGAAGTGCCGTTTCCGGCCATCTGGAGAGTATGTAAAGAGTATTGTACGCCCCGCGCCAACCGATGGTGGCGCTCCGCTTATATGGTCTTCCTGGCACTCAGCCCCCAATTTTTTTTCATTCCGCCGCGCCTGCACAACATACTCTATAGCCCCCCCCCCCTTGAGAAAAATCCTGCGTACGCCACTGAACCCACTGTTATTACTCGTTGCTGATTGGTGTAAGTGAAGTACCTTGTGAAATTCCCCCATCTAGACATTCTTGCTCCAGCCTGAAATGGTTAACATTTCAGGCGAGATTTTGGAATGCAATGCTTTCAAAAGCGAAATATGTGTTGCATATTATGAAAGCCTGTAAAATTCGGAAAAAATGTTGATAGTCGTAGCTCACATATTCCAATATTTGAACGAAGAAAAATTCATTAGTCTCAAAATGTTAACTGAATTGGAATTCCTATAAAAAGAATAACGAAAAAAATCAACACTTTTCCCTAAAAATGTGATCACTGACTGTCTGAAAAGAATGAAATATATGTCATTTTTATACTTTGAACCCCTCTTCATATTCACTTCCTTACTATTGTCTGGAAGGATATTAAAGCTACTTTTTTAAACTTGGTATCCCTATCCTAGATCACGACGCAATCAGACAAGTATCAATACAGCTTTTGGCGACATTAGGGTCAATTTATAACGGCTATTCAACGTTAAGTTCCTCTCATCCCTTGACTAATGTAACCGATTGACTGTTTCAAAGTAACTTCTATCTTACCAAATGATAATCCATAGCCAACCAAGAAAGCAAATTTCCTTACTGAAATCAAATGCATCTGCTTTTATGATTTAAGCGTAGTAAATTAAAGAAAATTTTACCCTTTTCAGTCATGAAAACTTTAAAAAAATATGTTACCATGACATGTACTTACTGTCTTGGACAGCCTAATTTGTAAACAGATTCCAATACCATTTCTACCTTGATATTTTTATGAAGGACTTACCTTCTGAAGAACTCAGGAGACATGTCATTAAAAAGACAAGCAGTAAATCCATTTGACAATTTGTCCACCTTATCAAAATACCAATATTAGACAGTACTATGCATGACCTTAATTCCAGATTTCAATAATTGTTTCAAATGTTTTTCACTGGATGTGACTTTCTAACTTTAAATCTATAATAAATACGTATCAAACTTCCTGTAGTAGTGCAGAAACCTCAGATTCAAAAACAAGTCTTCTTGTCTGATGATTATAACAATCGGTGCTCACAGATAAAACTGCAACAGATATACACCATCCTTATTATTACGGGCGCACATATAGTTCTTCTGATGCACTTCTTTGTAGCATATTATTGTTTTTAAAAAAGCAGTTTGCGCCAAATTATATGATGCTAAAATTTACGTTTAAGCATTTTCGTGTCTACTTTTGCCACCTTTGGTCTCTTTGAGCAGCAAGTTGACAGTAAATTCGCTCTAAAGTAAATCTGATTACTAGGCAATCAAGCACCTACGTAATGATTTATAACTGAATGAGAACCACTCCCTCTTTCGATTAATGTTGACTGAATGCACTTAATGTAGAAAAACATTAGACCTTTGTTAAAACAGTACGTCGCCATCATTCCGAAATGAAACACTACACATCTTTAAATATAGGATGGGATGGTAGCAAATTTAAACTGAGAAGCACAGGTGTGATTGGGCTCCCCGTCATGTGATCATAAGTAAGGGTGAAGCTGCTACTAAAGAAAGAAAAATAAAAAGAAAAACAAACAAATGTGGATGGACCTGTGTGGGCATTCTGTGAACATGTATGCTACATATATTGGAACCTGAAAGGCATTACTACCATGGGCGGAATTACAGGCGAGGGGAAAAGCGGAGCACTTGCCCCCAACCCCCCAAAACTTTTTCCACATCTTATAAAATAATTATAACAAAAATTAACGAAAGGAAGCGAGACCAGAAAAATTATGAGTGATACTTTCTAATGTTAAAGTAAATTTCCAATGTAAAATAGGGGTAAAGATTAATACCAAATACCTTTCTCGGGGCGCTTCGCGCGCAGTAAAAACTAATTAAAAGAGTGGTGAAGCTCAAAGGTGGGGAGACCAGAGGCAATGTTGAAAAATTTTGTTTGGTACCTCACCTAAAATTTCTTTCTAAGTATGGATGTCGGCTCCTCACCACACTTTTGTGACTTGAAGCCCTAAAATAAGGGTCACTGACAGTACTAAATGTACGTCATTACACGCTCACTGGTCCTCGCACACACAGTTCAGAATCCTACACATGTATAACGAACCACGATTCTCAATAAATTTTTACGCTAGTTTCGCCAGTTCGCGTGAACTCAACGTAGGCAGGATTACCGGGGAAGAGGACATCCCCACTTTTTCTAGAGCTGAATTTAAAACATAAATAATAAAAAATGAGCGAAAGGCGCTTAGCACGAGCCCCAGAGGAAACTGACTAATAAAGTTGAAAAATTTTGTCTGGCACCGTAAATTTTTTTAGAGCATGGGCGTCTCCTCCGCCTCACAATATTGTGACTTAAGGCTTTGAAATGAAGGTCAATGAAAGGGCCAATGTACGTCATGCATGGTCCTTGCAAACAAAGTTCAAAACCTACCCATACAAAGGGAATGGCAATTCTCGATTAAATATTCGGCGTGCTTCCCATGAGCCTATATAATAAATTGATGTCTCATTGATCTCTCAATTGCTGTGCAAAGGAAAACTTTGGTTGCCTCGTTCCTGTTGCCCACTTCCTGTGTACGTACGACAACTAGAGTGAAGTAATATTTCCAAAACCCTTCCCGCTGTTCACTTTCTCCACCAACTGACCACTAGTAGGTCCATAGTCAAGGGGGGGGGGGCCAAGGGGGATATAGGTTCTTATATCTCCTGCTATGGAAAGAACAGACACCTGGGGGAAAGTAGGAGAATTTCCTACGTAACTAACAACGCTGCATTTAAAATTAAAGAAAAATAATATGCTATGACTGTCTCAAACAACCCTGTTTCTTCGGTGAGCTTCGCGCGCACTCGTTTGAAATATTGTTTCGGAATTCGGGGTTACTTCCTGTAGAACATCTCGCTTGCCATTGTTAGTAAAAAATCCTTCCATTTTCATTGTAACTACCAATGCCACATGCCCGTACGCAGCCAAGGGGCTCTCCTCCCCAAAATAATTTTAAAGTAAATTTAAATTTTGATTCCATCGATGTGTGTAAGTTTACCGACTCTTTAAAGATTGATTACAGATTGAACTAACAAGGCACGGAAAGTGCCATTTCCGTCACCGCTGTATGGGGAGGCGCTTAGCGAAGAAGGGGTGCGCCCCCTTCATAAGGATTCTTTTCTTAACTTCTCTGTTACTCCAAAAAGTCCAAAAGGTACGATTATTTTCAGCGCACTTTGCGGGCACCCAGTCTAGGTACTAGATCTCCCATTCTGAAATTTATTGTTCCAAAGCCTCGGGAAACCCTCAAAATATTCATCCTGCCCTCCTCCTTAAGCTCTCCTTATTATCGATCCCGGTCGAATGTTTGTCATACGGAAAAACAATATATCTCCAAAAATGTCAAACACTGAATTTTGTGGTATGTCAAGTGCCTACCCAATGTCATTTGAACTTGAAGCTAAAATGCATCATTTTAATGCCTACTATTTCGTAAGTACGCTAGAGCTTCCGGGGGCTTCGCCCGCACTTTCCCTTGGACCTCACCAGAGACATGAGGCGAGTCCCTGGCCCCCACGCCGTTGGAGGTAGCAGTTTGCGCTCGGGAGGGTCATTCGAGGCCGTTTGGAATTCGGCCCACGTCCTTCCCCCCCCCCCCCACTATCAGGCATCAAATCCGGCCCCTGATCAGTACTGTGGTTGGAATACCCAATAACAAATTTATCCACTCCGTAGTCTTGTGCTAAGTTCTGGTCAAAAGTCAGTTATCAGATATAAAGAGAACTGTAAAGGTTAGTATCTGCGAAGGCCTTTCTTTGTATGTATATTATAGGTTTTAGGGCATTCCCAAAAAGGGAAACCACTCGTCTCTAACTTCCCACAGTTTCTAACTTTGCACATACCGTTGTTAATTTCCATTTCTTCAACTTTCCTACAGTATATATAATAGAATAAGCTAATCTCAGTGAGAAGTCAACGTATTTATAATAGGATGAGACACAGATACCGCTTTCAAAACGGCTTCCCACGGTAGCCCGGGTTATTTGACTACGATATCCGGGTTAATATCAACATTGTTTATTGGTGTAAGCCTTAGCAAAGAAATTGATGTTTCCATTACACAAAGAAACAATTTTGGTACACGCAATGAACTTGCAATGAAACCCCTAATAAGAAAAGAGTGAACCAAAGGAGGTTCATTCCGTAAAATTGAAATGATTGGTTTAATAATCATAGCCATAAAGCCTAGAAGCGACCTTTGAAATTTTGAGTTTCGAAATGGTTTATAATTTAATGGGGCTTCCCTTTTGACACTTCACTCAAAATGCATTTTTCATAGCGGAAGGGTTCAATTTCCTTCAGTTTGTTAATTCATTTTTTTGTATACATCAGTGGTGATCCTTCCTTTGTCACTACATAAAGGTGCCGTCCTGGGGAGGGGTCTAAGTGAAGTGGAACCCCCTCCCCATTGAGAAATTTTTGTTAATTTAACGTTGCTTAGATGCAAAATGGTGCTATCTTTGGGACATTTTTTGAGCTGCTCATATATGGCTGAAAAATGTCCATAATTTGGTGAATTCAGCAGCAGCAGTAGGGATCCTTCCTTTGTCATGGCGGTTAGGTGAAAGAAGAGAGTGAGTTGTCTTAGAGAAAAATACGTTGTCAACAAACCTCCTGAAGACACCCCTCCTCTTTTTTGGTTCTTTACCGTCTTCTATTCGGACAAATTTTTTCGCAAAAATACGTGCTGGGAGTTAACAGAAACATGCTTGGACTATTACGAAAATGTTCCTTTCCTTCATTGTGCGTTATAAAAGGGCATCTAAGGCTGGCAGATACCTGGAAGCTCTGGATCAATTACATAAAACGAGGCAAAGACATAATACTTATTGCCCTTCATCCAAATGATAATACAGAGTATGACGCCAAGCACTTTACATCTATCGCATTTTTACCAGTTTTTAACGAAAATGCAGACGAATGGCTTCCAGCATTGATGGGACTGGGCGGGAGGTAGAAAATATAGGTGCAGGAAGGCGATATTAGAGCTACCTGATAGGTGTAGCAAAAGGAATGAAGGACTAAAAAGCGCATTTCAAAATGCTTTTTAGCCGTAAGTGTATTAACATTCACCATCTATACGGATAATGGCTGCACGTGAAGCGCTCGGTATTTTTTTTTTTTTTGAAAAATGTATAACAGCAATTACATAAGTTCAATCTTCCACATTATGCTACAAATTAGACTGAAAGATCCCATGTTTATGCGAGGCCCCTACCCATGTTTGGAGATGTATCTCTGTTTTTCGGAAAGTGTTGTGATCAGAATAGTTCCATGTATAATTACCTTAATAATGGTAACGAATTGAAGCGCAAACCGTGACGCATGCGCGAGAAGCGCACAGATATTTTTCATTGAATAAGATGTCAATGGTCAGTTTCAATTCAATTTTACGAAGACTATAATGTTTGGTATTATTCTCACTTGATCTAGTTGGAAAATACAAAGTTGACATAGGCTCAGTTGGAAAAATATGCTAGACTGAGAAATCAGAAAAACCAACTGGTATTTCAGATTTTCCGACTATCGTCGCTCTGACGAACTTCGGGGTGAGACACCCACACCCCTGGTCGCGACGGCATTGGGTAGCTTATTCGGTCTCAATAGAAACCAATGGTAAAGCAACAGCAGACATTTTTTATTGAGACCTTTCCCGTCAAATCAGGGGCGGGATTTGATATCTGAAAGTGGGGGGGGGGCACAGGTTAACTGCCAAACGAAGCGCTTCCCCTAACGGCGCTGAGGTGGGGGTGGTTTTTACGCTATCTTGGTTGGCGTGAATCCGCAAAAAATGTTCTAACATATCAGTTTTAATCATTTGACATTTTGACCGGATAGTAAGAGCCGGGCCCGTAGCCAGCTTCACATTTTTACGGGGGAAAGTGTTGTGATTGGGGGACAAGTGTTGTGATTGGGGGCAAGTGTTGTGATTGGGGGCATTAAACATTACACCACATTAATTATTATGCACTTTCAATTTTCATCTGGGGGCAGAAATATTTTGGGGGGCATTGCCCCGAAATGCCACCCGTGGATACGGGCCCGGTAAGAGAAACTGTGTCAAACAAAATTTTTATAAATACTTTTGTCATTATTTCCATATATTATGATAATCATATGGGCGGCCATTTTGCTATTTCCACCATCTTGGTTAACCTGAATCATCTACCAAAACTGGTCTGAAAAAAGCTTGAAATTTTTAGCTAAAAATTTGCCCAAATAAAGAGAGCAACTGTCACAAATATATTTGTAAGGGTTATATTTTTCCTATTGTTACCATACATTTTAACAATGGCGGCCATTTTGCTATTTCCGTCATCTTGATTGACCTGAAATCCAACAAAATTGTTCTTATTATTTGGCATGAAACATGGCCATACATTAGAAGCAAGTCTCTCAAACGTATTTCTCGTAAATACTTTTCTCATTATTTCAATTTATTATAATAATTACATGGACGTCTATTTTGCTTTTTCCACCATCTTGGTTGACCTGGATCCTACAAAAATGTCCAGAAAATACTTTGTAAATATTTATTAATGGATATAAAAAGACTTGTAGGTGAAAATTTCGCTAAAATATTTTTAAGAATTATTTCCTTATTATTATAAAATATTGCAATGATACCATTGGTGGCCATTTTTCTTCTCCCGCCATCTTGCTTGTACTGAATTCCCAAAATATTGTTCTAAAAGTAATTCCTGATTATTATACATAAAATATGGCTGGATATTAAGAGCAACTGAGCCTAAAGTATTTTAGTAATTACTTTTCATATTACTTTTTATACATTGGGATCATTATATTAGCGGCCATTTTGTTGTTTTCGCCATCTTTCTTGTCCTGGAGTTCTGCATAAAGTGTCACAATATCATACAAAGATATTTAGGATTTTCAATCGAAATATATTATTAGTGATTATTTTCTGTGAGTTTTTGTATTATTTTAATTATTTTCATATTTTGGAGGGAATTTTTACTGTACTGTTTTGTCACTCTTTCGACTTAAGTTTTCCAACATATTGGCTGTCAAGTACTCTTGTGCCTTAGATTGTGAAGTTCAGCCTGTATTTTTAAATATTAATTTACATCATGATGAATTTGGATTGAGGGAATTTACAATGTTTTAAGACAATTTTTGAAAATATTTCATATAGTTTGCCAGGGCGGCCATTTAGTTTTTCATCCTTCTTGGTTAACATGAGTCCAGGCAAAACAGTCCCAAAAATTAATTTTGTAAGTTTTGTCACAAAATAGGACCAAATTTAAAGAGTAGATCTTTAACAAATATCTCTTAGGAAATTTTCTTTTATTATGATTCAATTCAAAATATTCATAATTTTTGCGGCCACTTTGTTTTTGGCAGCCATTTTGAATGAGTGAAACCCAAAATATTTACTGTTACCACTTGATGTTATGTTCAGGGGACCATAAGGTTTCCAAAAAATATTGGGTCGGAGAGGTGTGGAGGTGCCCTTGAAGTGCCTCTGGCCCATGGCCTCTTTCAATGAACTATGTTGGCGGGATAAAGGGTTACTTCCTGTAGAACATCTTGCTTGCCATAGCTTCGTACAAACTCTTTCATCATAGCTGAACACGCAAAGCGTGCCGAAAAAAGTAGTTTTTCTTTTGTCTTAAATGCAGTATTGTTCATTACTAAGAGACGTTTCCTACTTTTCCCCCGTGCTTATTCATATTGCACAGGATATAAGAACTTATATCCTGCTCTATGGTTCCACTAGCATCTCCCTGTTATCACCTCCCTGCTCCGTGCATGCTGTGTAATGTGAGCCACTCTGAGCCTTTTGACTTTGATATCCATCAATGAGCATTTACCAATTGATAATTTTGCTTTCTCCCGACCAAAAATTTACTTTAGGTGATGATTACATATTAAAGCATTTCATGCCAACCAGGATATGACCTTACGCAATTTACTAGGTTTCTGTGACCCTCACTTTCCTAAACAAGAACCAAATATTTTCATTTTCATTTTCCTTCAAAAGAATCCCAATTTTTTCGGCGCTCTTCGCGCTACCGAACTTTCTTGATTGGTGTCCTTTCGGCAACCCCTCGCTTCTGGAGGGGCCTCGGGACCCCTCACGGGATCTCCAGCCCCTCGTCCGGACTATCCTTTCACCACCCCTTGCTGAGTCTGCAAGCTTATGTTTTACAATGGCAAATAATTTTCCTGCAAAATGTCGGCCACTTCCCGTGCAATGTTCACAATCAAGGTTGCACCACCTATGAACATTATTAGCAAAACAATTCCAGTAAACTGTTTTAGCCAAAGCTGGTTGAAAGCAGGGAGGTGATATTAGACACCTCCCCGGTGAAAACTTAAAGTTAGATGCCGGGCATCATCAGCTGAACAAGGGGTTCTCATGTAACAATCTAATACCTTGAGTAACATGGGTAACCAAAAATGTTAAAGAACTTGGTTTGCTCTCGCTGTTATTTATAGTCTGCTGAAGGCTCCATGACAGTGCTCCCATTTTGTAAATGCATCCTACCGAAATTATACTGGGCCACATCGAGCCTTCCTTATCGCAGTCCCTGGTACCCTCGCCGTTTGCAAAGTACTAAACTCTTTACCTGAGCTTAGAGGGCTGAAAAAACATTATCAGGATCCTTGTTCCTTTCCCTTTTGGAGATTTTCCATGTTTTTGTATTGCAAGAGAAGAGGAGATTTGCCCCAGAAGAGCAAAATTTCCGCACGCTTCCCTCTTGGATGTGCATACGTAAAATCGACACCGTTCAGCTATCTGGGGTAGGCTTAAGATGTAAACAGTCATCACATGGTGGCAGTACTGACTACAAACATAACCATCTTCGGTGCTCCTCCCCCCCCCCCCGTGCGGTTCCGGAATCCCCCATGTTAGAATTCCTGGCTTTGGACCTGGGAAGAACCTATTGTTCATTGAAGGTCAGGGGTTTAAAACTACAAATGTCTGAAACACCATATCTCAAGTTAAGGGTCAAGAATGTGTTTCACACTTGGAATGTCGATGCGTTATTCTAAGAATAATTCTCCTATTTTCCGTTAGGTTCAAGTCATTAGGGTAATCTTAGCGAATGTGATACTTCGCATGTTGATGTCCCCATATTGCGTTTACTATATATATATTTATATATATATATGTATATATATGGATGGGTTTTTGGTAATATATATATATATATATATATATACTGTTGAGCATTACGAGATGTAGTACGCAGGAGGTTACCACGCTGAGCGGACTCTGCTCAGCTCCTCAATTTCCCAAGCCACCGTCCGCCCAAGCGAAGAGAACTGCGTCCAATTTTAGACGCAAACTTCATTACCATAGTATGACTTTGTGCTCTCTCAGTATTCATGCTGTGGTTTTGAAGTGAGTGTGTGTACTCCTGTAGTCGTAAAACTAAAGTCACACGATGCAGTGGGTTCTACCAGGGAGTGGGTATTACAATAACATACCAATTACTCTGTGGATGGCATCTAGGCTACTGCTTGATTTAAACGGGACCAGTTGTTGCATTCTTTTGAATATTCACTAACAATCAACCAGTCTTGAAGCCACATATTTCCATGAATATCCAAAAGAATTTCTTCGGTGTTTTCTTCGGCAGGCGTTAGGGATATGACTTAGGCAAGCAGAAGATGGGCGACCCATGTTGCTACAAGAACCCCATTGTTTTTAGTGGAGAACAATTGACATGTGAGTTCATAAGAGGTCAAATCGTGAAAGCATCGTAACCATGATATCTCAAGTAGGATAACTTTGGGGAATAAACTTCAGTGCGACGAACCATTCCCTTTTGGTAAGGACTCACTAAGCCTTTGAGCTTACTGGTTAATAAAGGGAGTGGATTTTAGTTGCATCCGTGTCAAAACGTTTTAGTGTCAAACGTGTCACTTACTTTCCCAGTTTCACTTGGTATTGTGTTGATAGCTTTGAAGACAAAACAAGATAACACAAGCCGACAAAAAGTTAGCATCAAAGGTTATCTAGGAAGATGTTACTTCATTCCTTTAACTCTCTGGTATAAATGACCTCCACAAAAAAAAAAACATTAATTAATTCATTTTGACGAAATATTCACTCACTGCAAATGATATTGACTTCAACCCATGACGACATTAGTAGCTACTTCGACGTAATTCTTTTTGGTATGTACTGGTTGTATATACGGTTACCGAAATTTCTACGACACAAAAAGAAGTTATTTACATGGTTTATTAAATTTTGAATCCTTTAATTAATAAGAAAGCAAAATTTACATTCAAAAGAGCAGGCTTTTAAAATACGGAAGGCTGAGGGATAAATCGTTTCGTTTCGGTTAGTATTTCATTTTACGTATCCCCTGAAAAATGGTAATAATAGTAGACACAACATTACTACAGTGCATAAATTGCATAAATTACCTCTCATTTATATTAAGAAAAAAAAAACCTTCTGTTCGGAAACATTTCTTTCAAAAATAATTAATGCAACTTCTTAATTACCTTTTAAGAGTTTCTACTTTTTATTCATTTTTTTTTCCAATATAAGCTAATCATCAGACTTATTTGATTGTTAAGTTGACCCAAAATCCTGTAAGCCGGGTACATTCGTGTCGGCTTCCTAAATTTTCCCTTCTGGCCAAATGTATCAAAGATGAACTAATCGTCATGGTCGTCGTCGTTGTCATCGTCATCATCATCGTCATCATCATCGTCATCGTCATCATCATCGTCATCATCATCGTCATCGTCATCGTCATCGTCGTCGTCGTCGTCGTCATCGTCATCATCATCATCATCATCGTCATCGTCGTCATCGTCGTCATCGTCGTCATCGTCAGCGTCATCATTAACACATTTTTGGAGTAAAGTAAGTGCCTCTTGCACTTCGTTCGCACTAAAGATTCGTCTAGTCCATGTAAAGCACATGGTCTCATCTGTATACGACAGCACGGGAGTCACACCACTTGTATCAATCTCATTGACTGAAAGATAAAAACCATAGAAACAGAATGTGAATGACGCAAAAAATTAAAAATTGAAAGAAAATTGCAAGCCAAAATTTATTTTTTAAATTTGATATAAGCATTTTAGTTAAATTTGCATTCAGTTTCTATTTGTGGTTCTTGAAATATTAGCAGATAAAGTTATCAAATAAACCAAAGATAAACAGGATAGAAGAAGTGAAACCGTAGTCTCAAATAAAAAGATTTTTACCACAAATTTGAGCTTGAAATATCAGAGGTTTACTTAATCTTATCATTCCGGTGAAATGTGTACTTGGTTTCCTTTGTGTGGTTCTCAAGGTATTAGCAGATGTCGTCAGATTTTCAGCCCTCCGCCGATTTTGAAGCAAAACCACCTGACACCATAGCCTCAAAGCAATCAACACTGTAAAAATTTTCTCTAATTTTTATAAAGCTAGCTTTCCCCTCCATAATCTAACAGTTTCGCACCGTGAATGTGTGAGAGGCTTGGAGATTTTGCAAAATTTACATTTCCCGTGGGAAACTTATATCCATATCGATTTCAAATTCGAACAAATTACAATAAATTAAAAAAACAAACAAAGCAAAGCATTGTGGTTCAATATGAGGAGATATGACATCACTCCTGGTTACTTTTAGTAAAATAAGGTTGCTAATATAGTTACTTCAACTTCTAATAACTTGAAAGCCACACTGTAGAATCGAATAAAAGTTTCACGAGGAGTCTAGATATATTTCCTCGTCCACTTATCAATTATTTTTTCCTACACCCTTTGTTTATTTAAACACTGTATTCTTTTCATTTAATTTTACTACTGATTCTCTTCACGATTGCTTGCTTTCGTAATGTGAACGTTTGAGAAGGGTGGGAGAATGCAATAATGAGACTACGATGAATCCATTCTACTAGACTTCAGCTTTCACAAAAACAATAGTAGCTCCTACAGTGTAGCTGTTTTAATGCCATATGAAGCTTTTATACACGAATATGAGAAATACTAATACCTTGAGATATCATTCTAACAAGGTTTTCACACTTTGACCTGTGGTAACCTCAAAGGAAGTTTCGGCCATAGAACCAACAACGGGGTTTTTGTCTTTTTTTTTTTTGTTTGCGACGCTTGGCTTGTAAACACGGTATCTCAAAACAGAAATGACGGATACTTTCATACTTATTATATGGATATATCATATAAAGAGGAAGAACCCTATTGTTTTTGGTGGAGGTCAGAGGTTATATCAGATCAACAGAGGTCAAAAGCCAAAAACATTGTAAATACAACATCTCAAGGTAGAAAGCACGAATACTTTCTATACCTGGCATGTGGATACATTATAGTCAGAAGAGACCCCTATAGTTTTGGTAGAGGTCAAAGGCTATCTGAGGACACGATAGATAAAACTGTATAAACCCTGGGAATTAGCTTGTAAACACGGTATCTCAAGTTAGGAACGATGGATACTTTTCATACTTGGTATATAGATTTATAATTTTAAGAGGAAGAACCCGTTGTTTTTAGTGGAGGTCAAAGGTCATGTTAGGTCACCAGAGGTGAAAAACCAAAAATCCTTGTAAACAGGATATTTCATGTAAGAAATCATGAATACTATCCATACTTGGCATTTGAATGCTTTATAGTTAGAAAATGACCCCTATTGTTTTGGTAGAAGTCAAAGGTTATCTGAGGTCAGGGAAGGTAAAACTTCAAATACATATTCCAAGGCTGAAACCATGGATACTTTTCATAGTTGGTATACGGATGTATCATATTGGGGGAAAGAACCCTTTTGTTTTGGGGGCGATCAGAGATAATGTCATTTCAAAAGAGGTCAATTACCAAAAACGTCGTAAACATGATATTTTTAATAAGAAAGCACGGTACTATCCGTACTTGCTATTTGAATGCTTCAGTTGTCAGAAAATGAACGTTTTTGTTGTAGTAGAGGTCAATGTTTTCTGAGGTCACTGAAGGTAAAACTTAAAAACCTTTAAAATTTCTCATAAACACGACATTTCAAGACAGAAATGATGTTTTAGGTCGCTAGAGGTCAAAAACAAAAAACCTTGTGAACAGGATATTACATGTAAGAAAGCATGACTACCATCCATACTTGACATTTGTATGCTGTATAGTCAGAAATGACCCCAATTGTTTTGCAAGGAGTCAAAGGTTATCTGAGTTCAGGGAAGGTAAAACTTCAAATAAATTGGGAATTGCTTTGTAAACACGTTACCTCAAGATAGAAAGCATGGATACGTTTCATAGCTGGTGTATGGATGTATCATATTGGGGGAAAGAACCCTATTTTGGTGGCGGTCAGAGGTCATGTCAGGTCAAAAGAGGTCAAAAACCAAAAACCTTGTAAACAGAATAGTTTAAATTAGAAAGCATGGATAATTTCCATACTTGGCATGTGGATGCTTTAGTAGTCAAAAAATGAACGCTTTTATTTTGGTAGAGGTCAGGGTTATCTGAGGTCACTGAAGGTAACACTTCAAAAACCTTTAAACTTGCTAGTAGAGAAAGAAGTCACGTTAAGTCAACAGAGTTCAAAATCCAATAACCTTGCAAACAGGATATCACAAGTATTGAAGCATGAATACTGTCTTAACAGCACAAAATTTCTGTAAACTAATTATGTTTTTGTTTGTTGATCAAGGAAATTCAGCCATATCATAACTCTGCGTCAATCATTTCCTGCAAATTTTCTCTTTTTTCTGTTGTGAGTCAGATGTGCAGAATCTCTTAGTTTGATAATTTACGATCAAGATGTGAGTAAATCTCAACAGGTCTGAAAAAATCATTAACTTTGTGAACAAACTGAAAAAGATCCTTTAAATGGTTGGCACTGGTCGGTGTCAATAAAAATATCTTGCACTGAGTGTCAAACCTATATGCAAGAGTAGGTTCTGCTATGATGGTGTTTTGGGTAAATATAAAATAAAAAGCATAACTCACGGAAAAAGAAGTATTGAATGTTTTGGGTGATTGTGCAAGTCGATGGAAGAGAACATCTAGTCACCCTAAGTATAGCGTTCCCTTGCACGTCAGTGTTGTCAGACGATCGAAGGACCTGTACTGAATCTACGGTGTACTCTTCTTCGTTCCCATTAACCGTGGCAGCTGAAGAAACAGTAGCTACAGCAACTAAGAGAAAAAAAATAATTAAATAATACTATGGGATGTACATTTGAAAATGATTTAGTGAGGTGATAATGTGTTAATTAAATGAGAAAATCCGCTTTTTCCAATTGGGCAATTTGGAAAGGTGTTGACTGGTGTCATCATTCGTTGTAATTGTGTATAGTAGTATGTTAAATTAATACCACGTACTCTCTATACCACGTCCGTATTCAGTATATTTGAAGGATGGGTTCGATTGTACGGAAATTGGAACACTTAATTGTTCAAATGGTTGGCGGGACAAAAGCGGAAGGGGAATTAACAGGACTGTAACGTTGGAATTTGGACTCGGGTATAATTCCAGACTTAAGTCCGGTTTTTACCTCAAGGGTGATGCCAGGATTTTCCCGACAGGATTGGTACGCTCCCTGACCGGGGGTCAGTAACCAAAAACTGACAAAAGTCGCCAGGTTTCCAGGAGAATAATGAAATGAATTTTTTCTGTGCAAGGCTTTTAGGTATTTATCATAAAAAACCTGAAACAGTTGGATTCATATTGGTCAGTTGGTGAAATGTGACTATAACTTGGGTAATTGATGAAGAACTTAATTTGGGGTTTTCGAGGAAGATTCTGCCTTCCTTGAGAAAAATATCAGGTATATCTTCGGGGAAACTGGTTGTCGTCAATGTTTTATCCTACCCATTAAGGCTGCCCAACGAAATTGTAACAGTTCCTAGGTTGGGGAATCCTCCCAAAGGGGACCAAAATAGAAACAGATGAAATACTTGTCATTTATTTACCCTCAGTAATAATAAACATCCGAACCCTTGTCATGTAATTAATATCAATGGGGCACCATGCAACAGTAAATTTTCCTCTGCAGGTCATTATAAGTGACATGTGGTTCTCGAAAGGCAAAAAGTCCGAATTGCCATGTTTGTTCTTATCTTGAAAAACAAGTTATAAATGTCATCACTCTCCTGGAAATAACTACCGCAACCTCTTTAACTGAAAATATATTTTACCAATACCAGAGATGGTTTCTACAAAAAGTTTTGAAATCAATGATACCCTTCTCCTCAAGATCAGTCAATCAGTGTTGTCTGAGATACGAAATTGAAAGTCAAAGCTTGTATGTGACAGCTAAATTTTAAGTACCCCTCTTGGCAACTTCCACGAACTAATACTTCTACTAAGAAGTAATTCCTTTGAGTTTAATTTTATTTCAGAGTAAAGTTGTACAATGCATAGTCAGACCTCACTGAAAGTATATGATACTTTAATGACAACAAACAAACTCGTATCAATAAGACTAATCCAAGAAATTTTCTTTGGTTAAAATAACGAGATGGCATTGGTTCACATCAACAATATACCGGAACTTATCTCATTGATGAACGAAATTAATAAAAATTATACTTTTAAATCCTCCATTGAAATTTTCTACAAACTAATCGTGCATGCAACAGACGAAACTAATGCATTCATATAAAGGCAATAGCAGAGACAGTACACTACTTGGCGGTAGCCACAAAGAGTTGCGATGCACAAAGCCATCAGAGAATCAGGGGCGGACTGGGAGTTTTCCGCGGCAGAGGCAAATTGCAGTGAGTGGCCCTTTGACACTCTTCAAAGATATTACAAGCATAGATACCAAACTCCTATACCTACACTGTTACGGAAATTGACTCCTCATGGAGACGCATATATCGGAAGGAAGTGTGGATTTGATACGCGCTTTTTTATAGAGGTTCTTCACTGACGTCACGAATACATGTGACCACAACCGCGTCAGCCATAATGGACGTCAAACTTATCGCGCGCACCATGTACGCTGTGTATAAATGTATTTGTCAAAGGTTAAAATGTTTATTGCATTCTTTGTAAAGAATGTTTTCTTGATGATAGCAAAAGTTTGTTGCGTAATCGCAAGGAATATTACAGGACCAACAGTTTTATTATCGATTTTCAACAAATGTACAGCGTAGAGCTATATGGGCTTCTGAAATTCTTCAGACGAAATATTTAACACGGGAGGCTATATACTAAAGTGCCTAGTGCTCACTTCATATCCAGTGATCCCTTTAAGATATTACGATACAGGTTTTTTATTGTTATCGTTTAGAAGTATTTAAACCGAACCCATGAAGCCCACGCGCAAGCCTACACGTACACGTGAGTACAATCGATCGTTGATAGAAAATATTCTTTGAAAAATAGGAACAAAACACTTCACGCTTTGTCCGATACTGTGTCTACACTGTGTAGGTCCTGCGTGTGCACTAAGTTTGACGTCCAAAATGGCGGAACAAGTAAAATCAAGTCCATTATGACGTCACGTGAAGAACCTCTATAGGCCTTATGCATATGATGTCACAGAGCAGAAAGTGTTCCCTCCTTTGGAGGGAACTTAAGCGCGTATCGTTGAAAGTTACACCAACAAAAGCAGACAGCTGTTTTGTCAACCAATCATATACGAACGTAATTCAACTACACGTGCGTGCGAATCCACGCCGTTCGTGCACGTGTGCTTAATTGTTTTCCTCCAAATTGACGTCAGTGTGACGTCAATGCATAAGGTCTATTCGGTTATGTGCACGTATTACTGAAAATATCATTGTTAGAATAGCGTGGCTTGCGTGAGCGTTGTATATGCGCAGAATACAATTCTATGTGCTTTTTTACGGAAAGTGCGTAATCTGAAGGTACCATAGAAACTGACCTATGAGTAAGTCTAGGAACTTCAAACCAGTCGTTGTGCGTTCATGTTCAAGTGGATGTATTTACGTCCAATGCAACAAGGAAGAAATAAATAGGTTTTTTTTATTTAGACTTTGTTCTAAGTATGGTTACGCGATATCTATAACTGATCCTAGTTTGTATCAGGATGAACTGTTTTGTTATCAGTTTATATCTGATGTTGCTCAAAAGAGCGATATTTGTTCGAAAATTAATCCGATTTTTGTACGCGTGGCCGAGAAACGCTGTCTGTCGATGTGACGTCACGAAATAATAAGTTTAAATCTCATTTTCGTAGTCCTCTGATACAAATCATTTATTTACACAGGTTGGCAAATTTTTGGCTCTTTCCGGATGGAGAAGATTTTAGCTAAAGCTCACAACTCGGAACGTAATCCTATCCGAAAGCGCTCTAGTGTAACCCGCTTTATAGAAAAAATCGGAACGGATTTGGGATTGAAAATCGCTGTAGTGTGATCCGCCCTTTAAGCTTGGAATCTATGCTTTTAAGATCTTTTGAACTATCTAAGCGGAGTGCCATCATCTAATCAGTTAGCGCGAAGCGTACTAGAAAATTTTAGACAAAAATACATAGCAGATTTCATTCAAGAGGATTTTAAAAGGAACAAAACTTGCAGGCTTGGGCAGACGTTGCAAAGGAAATTCAACAACTTCTAGACATGCAAATAATAGAGAAGTCTGCAAGTCCATGGGCAACTCCCATTGTTGTAGGGTCCACAAAGCCCTCTGAAATCAGAATGTGCACGGTCTACAGAAAGCTTAATCAGGTCCCTGTAGCAAGTCAACGGTCAACTAGGGGTTATTTTGGCACAAAAGGGACATTATGGGATCAAGCTGTCAAAATGTAACGTTCTTTTATTTTAGCTAAAATTAGCCATTTTAGGGGTCAGCTCACTTGTCGTCATCGACACTGAAGATATTGTAATGAACAGATGAATGAAATAGTGCACATGTTTACTACCTAGTCACACAAGAAGAAGTCATCTCAGCTCACTTGTCTTCTTCATTTTGTCTATAACCACTGTAGGGTCGACCAGAGGTAGCAATTCCTTTCCATATAGGACATCATCATAAATGATTCCATATTTTCTTCTGTAAGTGTGTTACAAATTTTTGTTTTTCAAAAACTTTAGTTTGGAGAATTTTTTCACATGCCACTTGTGTTACCGAGAGCGTCAAGAGCAATTTGTAGGCTGCGTGCGGTTTGGCATATGCTTTCGTTCACAGGTTGTACTTGTGCAATACGTTGAAGACACACCAAATGCAATTTTTGCATGATTGGAAACGTTTATCTCTTTCAATCTCTTCGTCCTTGCTTTCTGCAAGAGCCACTTCACTGCCACTTTATCCATGTAAGAGAAGGGTAGGCGTTGCACTATCTGACGTTACGCTCTGTCGGTGGACCTTGCACATTTTTCAGAAAGGGCGCCAAATCATCATTCGTGATATCATGCGAAAGATATGATGGCATTTTAGCTTTCCGAGTGTAAATGATTTGGAAGGTAGGTTCTTATAACCAAGCTAGACCGGTTTCTGTTGTCTCGCTCATATTTGATATGGAAGCAACTTCATCAGAAGCGAGCCGTAATTAGCAGCATGGGTTCAAATAATCTTGATTGCTTTCAGTAGAGCGATAAAGAAAGTATATATAATTACCTTTTTATTTTTCCGTTACTCTTAAAGGGGAGAGGTAGGTTCACGATGTAGGTAAGTTACTGCTCACTAATAATTTGTCCCTTTGCCGTCTCAATCGCCAGGGGTCAATGAGAATGAGGCAGCGGCCCTTTGAGATGGGGAACCTGAAGATGCCATAAGCGGATAGTGTAGAGGTAGTGTCCACCATTTCTAACACCAAACCTGACTCTCAAATGGGAACATTGGTCCATCTCGTGGTTTCTATGATCATTTTCGAACATTGGCCCGAACGTCTTACAGGGGCCACCGAAGAGAGCAGGGGATTAAAAAAGGGAGCTATGGGCCCTCAGAGCACAATCATTTCCCGCGCACGCTGCATTGCGATCGTGTGTTCCTCCCTCTCCTTCTTTTACAATTTCTCTTTCTTTTCACTTACCTTCCCTAATTTTTCTCCTTCTTTCTTCCCCTCCCTCCTCCCTTCTCTCATTTTTCTTTTCTTTTTTTTTTTACTGAGCATCTGGCCCAAGGCAGCCATGAACCTAGCGGCCCATGCGGCAATCGCCACATTGCCACAACCGCCAGGCCGCCTATGCATAGATTTTAACAAAGTATCATAGGCCCTCTACTGATACACTTGGAATTTTCACAGGTGGCAATGAAACCAAGAGAATCTAGGAAGAGAGCTATGCTTGTTAGTCAAACTTGAAGGTAAAAGGTATGTTTACAGAGAAAAATACTACTTTCACGTAATCTTAAGGGCTGACATTGAATCTGTCACTGGAGACATTGGCTATAAAAAATGATAAAATATTTTGCCGCCCGATGATACATCATAAAGGCAAACCACTAATTGCAAAAAGAACTTACCTACCGCGCGTCTATCCAGAAAACCTTACAAATTTTGCCAAGACATTTAGAACACTCAAACTTGTGTCAAAATTTCCTAAACTACGGCCTCCCGGCACATGATTTGAAAGACTGCCTAAATAAATCTAGATTTCAGAGTGGTGAGAAATCCCTTGAAACAAACTTTAAGTCCTACTATAGTGACAACTTTTCTCACCTAAATTATACAGAGAGCAGAAATTAACATGTTCAAGGTTTTAACAATCTAACTTAGAAATACTTAAATGCTCTGAAGTATTTCTACCCGACTAAATAAAAAGAAACTGTCTTTAACATCTAAAGTAATGTGTGGGAAGATAGACACGTCTGTGTATATTAAGGACTGGGCAACATTTAATTAAGGAATAAATCACATTTGGCGAACTATTATTGGTGAATAAACCGTCGAGACTCCAAATTTGACAAAATAACGGACGAGGCGAAGCCGAG
>WURT03357923.1:12924-23829 GCA_009936505.3 Holothuria glaberrima | reverse complement strand
AGTCGAATTTATCAACTTCCATTTATATCCACCCTGACATACTGACGCATTGACTTTGTGTGTGAAAGTCATTGACTTTTGGGCTAAAAATCCAAGAAGCTCCAAGAAGCAGGGAGAATTTCAAAGTGGGGGCTGAACATATTCTTGCTTAGAACACTCGGAAAGTGCCGTTTCCGGCCATCTGGGAGTTTGTAAACCCCGAAAATTTGTGGTACGCTCCGCGCCGACTGATGGTGGCGCTCCGCAAAGAAATATATATTTTTCATAGATTGATTTTTTTGATTAGTTTTTTTTTTTTTTTGCATTAAATGAGAGAAATTACAAACATGAGATCTATATTTCAAGGCTGGTTACATGCATCTTAAAACACTCGGGAAGTGCCGTTTCTGACCATCTGAGGGGTTTGTAAAGCCAAAAATTTTCTTGGACGCTCCGCGCCCACCGATGGTGGCCCTCCGCTTAAATAGTCCTATAGTATCAGCTAAGTTTGCCCCACCAGTCATACCATTCGCCCCTTCTGCCCCCAAAAAGTCTGGCTACGCCACTGCTCAAGGGGGGGGGATCATTCAGTATGTTGTGTCCTTGAGAGGGGTCTAAGAAAACTTTTGACAAATTGGGTGTCCTTACATGCAATCTGGTGCCACATACGCTACCTTTTGAAGTAAACTTTGTGTTAAAAAATTTACGTTTTTTAGGAACTAAAAAAAAATCGGCATCAGTGAGGGAGGCATAGTTGAATGCCCCCGTGTATGTCAGTGCTGGTGACACTTCTTCCAGTTCCTGTATTTCCCGATATTTCCCGGAATTGTTCTCTTTCCAGAAAATTTCCCCAAAATTTGTCGAATGTCGTGTAATTTTGGGAAGATGGAAACATTGGCTATACACCTCTGCAGCTTTTGAAACTACTCAGTCTCACGGAGACAGTTCGTTGGCGCATGTTTTAGGCTTTAATTCAAACTGATGGGATGTAGGGATGAATGATCACCTCAGCTTAGACACTTTTTGTTCTGAAAATGAATATTTTTAGGCACTTTTTGAGTAGTTTTCCTAATAGAGGAAGAATGGTTGAAAATTATTTTGCGGCTAAGAGCAGAAGGGTTCCGGACCCCCTGAACCCCCTGGATCCGCGCCTGAGTAGACCACTGAACCGCTACATGCGCGCAAAGCTGGCGAATTTTTTTCACATTTTCGGGCATTCGATCGAAAATTCGGGAACTCAGTAGAAATTCGCGTAATCATTTCCCTTTTACCTCATCTCTGTCGGAATTTCAATTGGAGTAAGGTATCAAATGTTGTTCATGTCTGGTCTACTGTTACAAAGGCATACTGAGCTGGTTTTGAGACCGACTTTTTGGCTCTCAGAGACCGACTTTTGATTTTCCCAGGGGTGTCACACTCCCACACCCCCGTATTTACGCCCCTTCCTTTGATACTTAAAGGATTATAACCAGGAGTATTTTTACGAAAATCAATTATCATTTCCTTACTGTTTGACACATTAAGTTGTCATCATCTTACACATTGCAAAAATATCTCAACAGGAATGCTTTTCTAGTTCGATTCTTATTAGCCATGACAACATATTAACAAGCTCACAATTCTGAAAATTACTTAATGCTGTGTTAAATAGTCATGACGAGGTATCTGTTGTGTTAAAACGACAAACATCATTAATATGCACAGTGGCGGGGGGGGGGGGGCTTAATGTGCTTTTGACCAAAAAGTTTTGTTTGTAAGGCACAGAAACTGAGCATGGTGCTAAAGCATTATGGGTGGAGGGGTGGGGAGTATTATATTTTTCATTTATTTCTAAAGTATTTGAATGAGGGCAGGACTTAAACTACAAATCTTTAGCCTTCGTGTGATCGTTGCTCATATGATTTGACATCGTATAAACACATTTGCACTCAGGTGCTACAGTTGATGGGTTGGGTGTGCCATATAGAATTGTTTCTTACAGTGAAATACCAATTACCGTAACAACAGAAATAACTTGTAACAATATCACTGGCCATTAAAATACTGTACCAGGGCTGGTGGCTCCAGCCCAAAGAATTTAGAAGTTAAATTTCCATACTGGCAGGTGTGCGCGTTTGTCAACAGTCCTGAGACCAAGCACATTTTGCCTATAGCTGACAATCCCACTTTCTGGTTTTTCTTAAAAGAAGAGCCATTCCACTGTCACCCTTACACTGCTCATTGATCAATTGTACGCCACTGGGTCTTCTGTTAGGTTGTTACCCTTGAACGTACACTGAAGATAGGCGCGGTGGGGGTAGGCAGGGTCACCATATATGCATAAAATGTTGCCCTCCCTGTCATGTGAATGGCGTTGCAGCTGGATAAGGAGGCCGGATTCTCTGAGCATGTAACTGTCGTGGTGTATGCCTTCTACCAGACCAAACAAATGGGCAACCATCTTATTAGCTGCTGTGACGCTCTGGTATTTCAGTGCATGGATGCGTTTGTGGCCATTGTAAACCACCCGTTGGTTTTCCCCTGGACGACATATAGCTCTAACTGTTCCGTCCACGAACCCCCAGCAGTTCTGAAGAGCTGCCCCTTTCTCCTCGACTACAGAAGCCAATCTGGTCAGATTGTCTGTGGACAGCCGTGGTTGATCTAACGTGCTTTAGAGATAAGCAAAGTTGTCATATACAAAATCGATCATAAATGATGTAATGAGGCATAACTGTGACAAACTCCCACCAAACATCTTTATAAGGTCCCCGTACCTGCTGGGATAGGCAAATCGTACCAGCAAAACACAAAGGCCCTCTAGGCCAAGCAGCTTGATCCGTTTTTACACATGATGTGCGCTGGAATTCGTAGAACTTCCTTTAGATTGTAGAAATCATCTTTCCTGAACCTGGAAAAAAGATTGTACAAAAATCTACAAACTCGTTGATGCATTCTTCTTGATATCTTTTTTGTGGGAAATGTTGGTCTGTATAATTTAAAATACACTCTATGACATTTGGTCGGCTGATGAAATTCAGATTTTCATAATTAGATTAAGCAGAGTTTAATCAATCAAGAAAATGCTTCTAGAACTTTCAGGACCAGTTGATTGATTCATCCTAACTTTTTAAAAGACATAAACATACTGTATCATGTCTTGAATGGGGAGTGGGCTTCATATGGTATCACAGTTATTTCATATTTGATATTTTTTTTCAGTATTCCAACATGTATAGTTCAGCTTCACTGCAACGAAGTGTTCTTCCGAAAAATTCTATAGGATAGACCCTGGCCCCTCTAAGTCTAACATCATTTTCTGAACGTTTCTACCCTAACATGCCCAAACTGGCTATCACGTTTTGAGGAAATGATGATCCCTAAGCTTTGCACCTTTTTAAAAAAAAATCCTATTAAGTTCATATGTTGATGGCCCAACCCCAGCATATTCACAAGACCGCCTTATAAATTACAAACTTTTGATACGTTGCAATACTGCAGTAATGGAGCATACAAGCAAAACTGTACTTGACAGAAATTGTGGTGCTCTCCTGCAGTCAGGTTTGTAGCTAAGGTGGAGGCAGGGGGGAGAAGCCCCCCTGTAAAAATTTCACCCCGAGGAGATTAAAAATTACCATTGCCTTAACACATTTTAGTAGGTTTCGCCCCCTGAAAAATATTTCGTCCCCAGAAGCTTTTTCGCTCCCTTCAATACCTCGTCTGGCTAGGTCCTTGCGCCTAAGTACAAATATCGGGAGTAACAATTGGTTCATATGGGGACATCTGGTAAGTTTTGAAACATTGTTTGGCTAGTCCCGTTGCCCCTTCCCTCCTTCTGTCAGAAAAAATCTTTTTGGTAAGTGGTTGACCTTTTTGTTTCAGATGGAATTCCATGGGGTGGGGTATTCGAGCTAAGAACTTCAAGGGGAGGGGTATTTCGTGTGTGTCAGGCGAGAGGCTAGGTTTTTAAAGTTTAACGTACATGTACCTGAAATATGCATTCATCATCGTTGTATTGCCCAAGATCAAATTTCTCATAGCTGGACTATTTGAAATCTGGATTCGAAGTTCGGTTTGCATCATACAGGAGAAAAAAATCCTCATCATCCAACACGTCAGAAACATATCCAAGCAGGATTGGTTCTCTCGTTCGATTTAGGTTCGCCATGACACCATACCAACAACTTGAATAAGCTGAAAGCTGATGTTATTGACATACGGTAGGCTATGCATGGTTGACCACTGGAGGACTGAAACAGACTTTAACAGTCGACGTATCTGGCAGTCGATGCGTTCACTCAGACACGTTGGTCGACGTGAACGTAGTCCAAGTTCACTCAATCGAAAGATCCTTAATAGTAAATACTGGTGCTTGTAAGGGTGGCGTGGTTAAAATCTCCGTTGATGATAATCACAGCATTTAGGGCAGTCTTCCTATATATTGTATAAGAGCACACAGTTCATGAGATCCCGTTTTTGCAACAGATCTGTCAAGGATGCAGAAAGTACGAGATACGACATGAGAAAACCCCCTTGAAAGATAATATGGGCGCATACTAACACTTGAGACCTCTATATTGGGTGAACACGAATGGTCTTTCAGAACAGCGTTGTTTGGATGGCACTATTTTTCATTGATATACACCCAAAGTCCACCTCCGCAGTTCTTCTCAGTATTTTACAGTATTCCGTCGCCTCTTAACAACTTAAACCCATCAATGGCCACATGATCATCCATGTCAGTATCTTTTAGCCAGGACTCAGAAAAGGACATAATATAGATATTTCAATATTTACCAATATAGCGTTATAACGTTACTCACATGACGAGGATAGATACGGCTTGTATTTTCGACTACGTAGCCTCTTTCTCACTCCCCTCAGCCATGTCTCGATTCATTCTCCTTAGACAGATATATATTCAGATCAAGGCCCTCCAGGTCTAACCCGCTTCTGTGTATCTGCGTCCGTTGAGCGGCCATACTGTGCAACTCCTCGGCAGTATAACATATTGTTGGGAAGGACCACGAAATAGATAAATCCAACATTTGACAAGATACAACATCCAGTATTAGTGTTATTACTAATTGTCCGAGGAAAAGAGGCTTTAAGATCATTCCACTGCAATTCATGATAAGAAATAAAACATCAAAATCTACAAATTAGCTACCAATCAAGACCTACTTGCAAGCATGTGTCGTTGTTAGGACAGCGCCACCAAAAGGGGTATTTTCCAAAAGGAACCATGATAAAAACGCCTAATCCAGTGTGCAATCGGTCAGAAAACGCGAACGGAGAAACCCTAGCTTTCGGAACGCAGATCGCTAGATTTATTAAGGGTGCCCAAGCGGAAAACCGAAAGCGATTCGATGCAGGACCGATGCCACAATTCTCTGGGAAAGAAATGCTTTTCATAATGGTCAGAACGATAAATATACCTATGAATGACAACTTACAAATATTGTCTGCATGTCTGTGGTGTTTTCCTCTGAAAGACCTCGAGAGTAAAGCTGACCATTTTGCTGTTGGCTGGCAGATTACCTTCATAGCAGGTGTCGATAATGTACTCCTCTTTTGCGTACATACTCTAAGACATGCCAACAATGACAGAGATCATCCAATTTCGATATATTTATGAGCCCAATTTGATTTTACCCCTCGAATGTTGATTGGTTTCAATACAGATGAATATTCATATTGCACGAAAAGTCTTCAGCTGCAACGTTCCCTTTTACACAGAAAGTCAATGGGACTACATTGTGTGAGGTTTAAGCCTACAAAATCACACACACACTAAAACCCCATTGATATTTGTCGTTCGAAACAGCAAAGATATCAGACTTGCTTTAGTCGTTTTTTCGTTATAATTTTTATGAGCGACTTGCCGCTTCTATAGTCGTCCTGGTCGCTCTTGTGGTATGCATGACAACCTTGTCACAGTCGTTTTAACACAACAGGTACTCATATGATGTGACCCACAGTACAAGCCTGGATTGTTTCTCAATTACCTATTTTTAAAACCCATCCAAGCAACGTTTAAAATGCACGCACGTGGTGTTCCTCAAATTTAAAGGTTTTGCTTGTTTAGATGAAACGAACAACGACTGTAAAACTTCTAAAACTTCCATACACGGACTCCGTTTTTCTTAACTTTTTCTAAAAATTGCATGACGTCATTATTTTGCTCACTGCGTGCTAGTACATTGCGTAGTTTCATTGTCGTAGGCCTATGTCATCAGGGAGTTGCTAGAGACTTGCGATTAGACCGTTCCAGGAAGCACGCCTTGCCGGTAAGTTTAGTGTAGGCCTAAGGCTAAGTTTGGACAATTGCAGATGGGGTCGTAAAAACTGGCGGTGATAGCCGTTTCTGACTTATTATGTAAAGCCCCTTCCCTTTCCATAGAATGTGGTCCCATCTTTTCCATAGAAATAATAATTGCCTAGGCCTAAAGTTAATACAAATAGTAGCTTAGGCCTAATACGACTTATTGACAATTAGCGTACATAGCCTAGGCCTATGCTATAAATTTTCACCGTAACTCACGTTACCGAAGCTGCAGCAGCACTAACTGACGAGTGGGTCTTAAAAACTGGCGGTGACAGCCGTTTCTGACTTATGTAAAGCCCGCCTGTGTAACGCCCCTTCTTTTCCATAGAAAGGGACCCAATCTCTTCCATAGAAATTATAACAGGCCTAGGCCTAACGTAGTAATACGGTCTAATACAACTTTTAAATTTATTGACAGTTAGCCTACATTGAGTAGATGATCCTTAATGTTTTTGACGAGGTCGAAGGTCATTTGGGGTCACCAGAGGACAAAATATCAAAACCTTTTAAACACTAGGGGGCCTAGGGTAGGTCATTGGCCTATCTAAGGATGGTTAGGTTAGTTAGATGAGGTTATACGGCTCAGTTTCTAACAATATTCTAAACCTGAGTGTGAAGTTGTGCACTATCGATTTTGGCCTCAGTACCTAGCATACCAATGACTACGCCAGGCCAAATACTCAAATCTCAAACAGACAATGCACTGACCCCAATAAACAATTGCATACTAGAATATCCTACTTCCTGAATGGCTCTTGAGAATCATGTCACGGTATTTTTCTCACTCAATTGTAAAATTTACAAGCAGCAATTCCTTGGTTTACCTTGAATATGCAATACTTATGTCCTAAAATATCATAACACATACATCAAAGACAATAAGAAATTTCTGGCATTTGCTATTGTTTAACATAACTTTGGCGCGACTCCTTACAACCTTTAAAATGGCAATATCTCCATATCAGGAGAGCAAGTAAACTTTAAATTTAGTGTAGATAATCTACAACATACACTAGTTTTTCACAACACTATCAGTTTTTTGGAAATTATTCATGAGTGGCCAGGTTTAAACCTATTACGTAACTTGTTTGTGTATTTTGGTAGATCAGTTACTGCTTATCAATTACTAAAATGTGAAAGGACTGTTTTAGGTGTCTATATATTGTGCTTCATTTCCCCCCTGAGGCGATAAGATGTAATTAGGCAGAGAAGGTGGATGTTACAAACCTTAAGAAGAACAGTTTCATCATGTTGTAAAATCAGTCAAAATGCTTATGAACAAGTAAAGCAATACAACAAAAAGTTTACTGTGCCTGATATTTCACAGCCACCCCCCCCCCATTTGTGAAGATATGCCCCATTGCTTTTCCAGGACATACCATGCATACTATTAAGTGGGTCTGACTAAACCTAAAAATCACAAATAGCAATACCTTTCAATCACAATGGATGCTCATCTCTACATTTAATCTACTATGCACTCGTAATATTTTTTCACACAAAAAAAATACACAGCTTCATTAATATTCATGAGTGAAGAAGCATTTCTTTAACATTAGGCTTTAGAAAATAGCTAAGAATTTTATGTACAAGCAAACCCACAGTCCAAAAGTACTGCTGTACACAGTACTTCATAGTTACATTTCCCTCCGTATAAAGTTGTCTTTCACTACATTTGCACCAAATATCATGCACAGATGTGAGTCAATGAATGAAACTAAAAATAGCAGTATCTCTTAATCACCCTCAGAATGGCTAATGAGCATTATACAGTATTTGGTGTAAGTAATTTAGTAAACACAGTCAATTTATTTTTGAAACAGTTTATCACCTTCATTTAGATAAATGATTAACTGGGGTAATCTTAACATCAGTGTTTATGTACTTCAGCAAACTCATAGTAGAAAGATCTACAGTGCATGTCATTTGCTGTGTATGTTGCTTTATGTGTCAATTTTTTCCCTTCCATTGTATTGCATGCCAATACTATCCATAGCAATAACAATACCAGGCAAAACATGAGAATGTCAAAAAGCGAACTGTGTTACACACACTGACATGATACCTTCAAATATGCCAGATGTATTCTAATTTTGACCCCAGTATCAATGTGCATTGTTTTTGGCACACATATGATCCACAGTAATGAGTATGCAAAGCTAAACGTCAAAATCTTAAAATCACAATACCTTTCAATCACAAGACCTGATTATTTCTATACTTTCTTTCGCTAAATTAAAATCATTCATACTTTACAAGCATTTTATCATTCTGTTCATGCATTTCATTATTCGCTTTATGTTTCTTCAAAAGAAAAATAAAATCTCAATCTTAATATAGTTCTCCTATTGTAGTCATTTCTGCATTCCAGTATTACTTCAACGCCAAGCTTCAACCCCTCTTACCAGCCGCGAATGTGAGTGCTTGCACTCTAGTTGTTTGTTGTGATCGTATATATGAATAGTTAATAGCGTACAGTTTTACCCAGTTTGACGAGGAATTCTTGCGAGAGTTCGCGGACGTTGGTATTGCGAGTGCAGTCAGTGTGGGTGCAAGAGCAATACAGCCTCTGCCAGCCCGCCCGGCGGGCAGGCTGTCAGAGGGCCAGTTGCTGGCCGCAAGGTGGTGGTAACTGGGAACACTAGACCGCTTAAATTTGTTCATAAGCAATGATCCCTTTTCCTCCCTCCCTCATTCTATCCTATCCTTCACTTGTAAAGCCAGCATGATTCGATCCAGCCGGTTTTACACCGGTTTGTTCCCGATATTTTCTGCGGGAAGGAGGAGAAGTTACCCCCTTCCCTACTCTGGTTACACTTCTAATGTGCCCATCAAAATCACACCAAGATTACGTTCTTTATCTGACTGAGAAATACCCTCTCCATCCATTTGAATCCTTCCATTACCAGGGGCCTTTGGTCTGATTGAAAAAGTGACCATACTTTAATTGCTGTGGTTTGTTTATATAGTGCACATTTGATGTTGTTTATAAATCGAATGTGCTTTATTTTAACGCCCACAACTCTCTAGGCTTCCGGGGTCGCCTGTCCCCTGGCTGTGAGTACCAGAGGGCCCTTAGTAAAGGGGATATTTCATCACCCCAAACATATTAAGGAATACGCTCATATCCCTAAATACAATTGTTGATTGCACTTGTTTGGACTTTAATGAAAACAGTAGCTTTACTCTGGCTAATCAGTGATGATTTTAGGAGTCACTTGATCTCAATAACTCACACATAGCAGTATGATGGTATGGCCTTGAACAATTAAAACTCAGTGCAAGTGCAAGTGCAAGCTACTGTAATTTTATTGAGGAGATGATATAGACCAAGGCCGAAAGTAAGGGGCCAGGGCCTGAAGACCTCCCCGAAACATGACCCCTAGGAAATAAAAATGACCATACGCATTTACGTTTATCCTCCCTAAAAATATATTGGCCCCTGGAAGCCCTCTCGCCCCTTCAACACATTTTCCTGGCTTCAGCAAGCTTGCACTAGGCATGTTAGGTGATTTTTGTTTAAATTGGAGGAGGGGTAATACAAGTAACTAAGTAGGGAGAACGTTCACTCTCTAGGGCAGTGTTTGACAACGGGGGCCTTATTGCCCTCGGAGCGTTTGCGCAACTCAGGGGGCGATGAGCGCTAGGGGGCAGCGCAGCTTTGCAACTAATGAGAAACTAAATTTAAACTGGACTTTTTAAGATTCCAAAAGGGTTTCTCTAACTGAGCTCTCAAACTGATTTGCGTAAAAAGTAAATAAATAACTTCAACAAGTCGAAGCTGCATGGGTCTTACAGTCCCTCCTGGGGTGCTCTCCAAAGCATGTTAATTATCTTTTGGTAGATGCCACGAAATCGCTTCCAACAGTGTTTCATTTCAACATTTTCCCTGCTAGGACCCTCGTATTTCCATCAGTTGTAGTGAAAGTGATAAGCGAAGGAGTTATGGCTAAAAATTGTCCTGCCACTTTCTTGTAGGTCTTTCGACCCTTGACTATAACTACCAGAGAGGTCTTATATCCCCTCCCTACCCCTATAATCCCTTTCCCTTCTACTCCCCACTGCTGGAATCTGTTCGTCAAGATTTTCATTCAAAATTAGTAAAAATACGACGGTTGTAAAGTGTTCGGCGTCATACTCTCTAGTATCATGTGGATTTCAGGTAATAAGGATTATGTCAATCAGGAGCGAAGCTAAGGAGGGGAGCCGGCCCCAAAATGTTTGTTAGGCCCCCGAATGTATTTGTCATTATGAAATGTGTAAAGGTTAAGGAAGGTGATCAGTGCCGTAATCCCCCCCCCTTCATTTGATTCCTAGGCCCCAAAAACTTTCATCCCAGCTACTCCCCTGATGTCAGTGCTCCATTTTATATAATTAACAGAGGGCTTCCAGGAGTCCCTACATTGATTGTGCCTGTCAGCCTTAGACACCCTTTAATAATTGTGCGCAGTGAAGTGAAGAAAAATTTAGTAATAGTCCAAGAATGTTTTGTGGACTCCATGCACGTTTTTATTTTGTGTAAAATTTTTACCCGAATAGAAGGCAGTAAAGTAACCAAAAAAAGGGGGAGGGCTTCAGAAGGTTTGTTGACAACATAACCTTCTCTTCGACAACATACT
>WURT03357923.1:0-12824 GCA_009936505.3 Holothuria glaberrima | reverse complement strand
GCAGTAAAGTAACCAAAAAAAGGGGGAGGGCTTCAGAAGGTTTGTTGACAACATAACCTTCTCTTCGACAACATACTCTCCTCTTTCACTCAACTAAAATTGGAATTTACTAAATTATGGACATTTTCCAACCAAATATGATCGCACCGACGCTTAAAAAGGTACAATTTTTCCAGACTTGGGGGTTTAACTGAGGTAGCACCAGATTCTGGCGGCACCACACATTGAAATATAAAATGATCTAAGGGTGATTTTCATTATCTCTGCCTGTTTCTGCAGGGGGAATGCGTCCACATGGAGCCACCATGCTTTCCCTTATCATTTGAACTGAGGGATAGGTTTATTGAAGCAGAAAATTGCACATTTGATGAGTTGGCAATTAACAACGGACAAGTTCCTCCCCGAGTTCATGAAAAGGCCACAAACTGATGATAAGCCTACACCATTACGTCCAGGCCCCACACATAGTTTTCAGAAGGAGAGGTGCTATCCCCAATACCATCATTTAGACATTCAGGTTAGCAGCTAATAGGGCAGCTAATTTTCGCCGTCTCCACTCACCTCCCTTTAACCAACCCTATAGTAAACCTTCACAGCAGGTGTCCAATGTGAATCTCTTTTCGGCGGTCCCATACTCTGATGCTGGAACTCCTTAGAAATTGAGGAAGCAAAGTTTCGTTAGAAAGGGTTTCTAAATATAACTGATTCAAAAGTTAAAACATCATGGGCTTTGCATGTAATAATGCAACTACCTTTCGTGAAGACAGCAAAGCTCTCAGAAAAGTCTGTCAGTAACATTATTTCCAGCAACTGGGTTCGTGAGGAACCTGCAAATTTCACCATCACTCTCTATACTTTTCACGTTGGGATTCTACTTTGTTACACTGTGTGTGATCTCCTACAAAAACACGCAGTGCAGTGGTAGTGCTGAATCGTTGAAAACTTCATGCTCTCCGATTTCAGAACGGAAGTGACGCAGTAAGTAGGATGGGCCAAAATAGGTACGTCATATTACCAGTATAAAGCGGTTCTCAAATGTGTTCAATTTATGCTTTCCCAAGACCTGTTACCAGTTAGATGTAAATAAAGACAGAACAATCTTCATCATCGGTGCAAGTGTTTTTTTGCTTCATCAAGATCAGATCAATACACCCTCCTCCCTATAAACTACCTTTCCCACGTAAGGTCTTGTCTGGCTACGTCAATTTTGCTGTGGTCTGAAGCAATCATAAACACCAATTTATCTAACTACAATGATGTTTATGGAAGGAAAGCTTCATAAACATATTGCTATTACCCAGGATCAGGTCAAGTGACAGTTTCTTTGTCCCGGGTTTTCGGGGAAAGTTCTTCAGTATTAGGCATGTCGTTTGCATCATACATTTGTTACAAACTGTAGATCAGAACGAAGCAAGGACAGTCGAAATAAAGAATTTTTCACTAAATAACGAGGAAATATAGAATATTTCATTATAAAAACGTATGAATGTTGTAGGTTAATAATGGTATGACTTGTATTAATGCTTTTCAACATCGCACAGTAGTCGCCCCTTACTTAAATGAAGTGAAAAATTGCAGAAAAATTTATGTGCATAGTAGAAAAATTTTAAAAATTAAAATGTATCTGATACACCTTTTCTGTAAAAGAATGCGTTCAATATGGAATAAATCGTTTGGTAATAATATTTTATAATCATTATTGTTGAAAAGCATATGTTATCTGGTAACTCATTGTCGCAATGTCAAAACTGTCATCAGGTAGTCACGGTATACTTATATTGCACGTTAAGTACGGAGCTGGTTTCTTTCTAATTCTTTCAACGAGTCGTTTGTCACTACATGCAGGAAGTTTGTCAGCAACTTACAATAGTAGCCCACAGCATATTTTCAGGTAAGAATATCTGTAAGGTAATTGCTACTATGTAGGCTATGTAGCTTCCTACTTAGTAATAATAATAACACTTTAGGCACCGCTGCAAATCAAGTTAGTTTGGAGAGAAGCTTAGCCTTGGCTTAGTTAGTCTCATGGTTGAAGTTAACCTTGGACTCGGACCTAGGCTAACTTAGGCGTTACGTTAGGCCTAGGCTATGTAACGTTTTCATGAGGAACATAGTTTAGGTCACGGCAAAGCTTTACAGTATCCACATAGTTGCCTTCAACAAGTTTGAATGGTTTATTCCATACCAAAAGTGTCAATAAAATTGTATGACATAGGGATATAGCCTAACCGTTAAACCTAGTGAGCGTAGGCCTAGGCCCATGCCTACGTTAGCTTTATTCGAGTGTCAGCTCTCACCATACAGTACTTCAAGCAACGCCATTCTTTAAAGATTTCAGTCAGTCCAGTTTTTTGTTTTGAGATTTTAGTCCAATTTCTTCTTCAAGTAATTAAGTTGAGTGATTTAGGCAAGGAGAAACAAATCACTAACATTAGATTTTTTTCCAGTTATTTCGTAGCACAGTCTAAGTCAATGCAGATTTGTTGATGATTTCATTGGAGAGTTGTTTGTTTCAAATTATTTTGATTGGCAGGTATTAATTCATGGTCTTTTCAGTGTTCAACTGCTAATTGATTGAGTGATTTCATTCCAGAGATTTTGTTACCACAATACCAGACTAGGCTTCTGTGTTCAAGTGATATTTGTACATAGGCTAACCCTTAAACTAATACCATCATTTCATAGAGTCAAAAAATAATCAGCTCATCAGAAACCCTCACCCCTAACTTAATTGTTAATAGCACTTGTTGATTCGTCAGTTCCTTTCAAGAAAGACCACCATTGACATCCCATTAGACAGACGAGAGACTTCCCTCTTTGCCTACGTATCCAAAACCCACAGATGGTAAACCCAACCTCTCGCCAATGCCCATCACATATAGGAACAGCCTGAAACGGACAACTGTGAAAATCTCACCAGGCAGATATTAGTAATTAACCAACTTTACAAATTTGTTTTCTTCAAAAGACTTACTCTTACCAGTTTTGTTCAGTACTTAAAGTGCAGCTCATCCTCCTAGGTAAACCAACCCCCGCCAGTGCTTCTCAACCTTTATGATCCACTTCCCCACTTAAGAAAAACTGCCCTGCCATTCACCCTACCACTATAAAACATAAAATAACCGGGTAAGCGATCAACGATCTACCCTACCTCGCATCTTACATTCTCATACTTGAGTATCCCGCGCTTCCATAAACATTGGTTACGGTTCTCGTAACCATATTTCTAGTCTGTTTTTGTTTTATCCTTGAAAAATCTGTTCTGATGCCCTACCTATGTCATAAACAGTATATGGCAAGTATGTATTGGGCGTCCTTACAACATACAAATACTCATAAGTGACATAAAGTCTTGAGTCTAAGCCGGTTATGAAAATTGTAACTTATTGATTATAAATTTCTTATTACTTAAGTTTTGGATAACTACGTTTGCCCTTTGGAAAATTCAGACTTCATTGATTTGATCTGAATGCTTAGCCTACAAATACTAGAACAGATAGCTGGGTAATTACATTCTCTTTGCTTACATTTTTCAATTACCAATCAATTTAAGTAGCAATCCATTCAAATTGAAGAAGTCAATCATTGCCGTAAAAATTGTATTCAAATTTTGATCACACATTGCCTTTGTGAGACGTTTTGACGCTGCTTTAAAATTTTCAATTATACTGTTCTTCTATGACATTTAATTTAATATAGACGATAATAGAATCTTCCATCTACTGTGACATATTTGGCAGATGTGATACATACATTTGTCACAAAAAAATGCAATAATCAGTAACGGATATAGTTATGACTGAGTTGGTCCTTTGCCAACCTATTCATTGACAGATAAAATAACGCGTTGTCGGGTGTCACAACTTTAATTACGGGAGTACTGACATGTAAAATACTGAGGAAGGTCAAGTGAAATACACCATATTTTTGATGACTGGTCCAATCTACCTACAAGTTAGATTTTATCATGCTTGCTTTGACCAGGGAGCCGTAACAGCTGCCTGCTTTGAAATAATCGTCTGTCCAACAATTTTCCTTTACATATGCCAACTTCCTGAAAGTTAGAGATTTCTTCAACAAGCCCAGTTTTAGTCTGTCTTTCTTTTTTCTGTTGTAAACACAATGCTTACGAAAACAAAATCGGATTTTCTCTTCTTATCTGTACTTCTCCTTTCTGTTTCTGTCAGACATGATAAAATAGCAATTGCCTTCGCCGAGCAAATATCACCCTTGGACGTTTTCTTTTTTCTGATTTGCAAGTCAGTTTTACTATTGGGGTGGGGTGGGCTCAGTTGTTCGAAAAGCAGCATTGCAGTTTTTGCATTTGCTGACCATCACATTTGGTGACCACACAAAACTTACAAAGAGACGTTTTTCTGTTAACCATCGAATAAATCAATAAGCATTGAAGGTCAAAGGGATTCGTTTGTCATTTCCTTTTTAAACTAGTATTCTCAAGTTGGTTCAGAATCTAAGCTACAAATAATTCACCCCGCTGAGATTCTGTTCCCTTAACACTTACCACTGCCCCAAATAAGATTTCTGCTGACTTCCAACCTCTCCACCACTTAATCCTTCATCGCATGTACGAAATAATTAGCTTCAAAGCGGGTTTCTTTCATTGCAGGTTGTCAAATGTATACTAATGCCCTCTATTGTTATCACAGATTTGAGCCTCCACCCATTAGTTCGCACCAGTGAAAATACATTTGACTTTTTAATTATTTGTACCCTCATGTATGGCTGTCGCTCTATCTGCCGCTTATAGTACTAAATCATTGAGCTAATACCCTTTTTATGGTTACAGCTGCATAGCTGAATGACAACAAATGTAGTATCAAAACTGGTAAATGAAAGTTATGTCAAGTTATCTCGATTTAACATGTGAAATTTTAAAAGGATCCGCAGACGACTAGACATAATTCCGTTTGATTAAAGTTCTGGTTTACGAAACCAGATGGATTCAACAAACATTTGTGGTCGATTGGCAGAGCGTATGCCATGGATTTTGCAATAACTATAAATCTTATTCATATGTCGTCATAAAAGGGAAAGTGTACCCTCGGCAGAGGTGAATACCATCGCAACTTACACCAACATAAATGTAGACAACCGATTTGTGTACCGTTAGGGTACTAGTGTAATTCTGAGCGCGAAGTATACGCCGTATATACAGTATGCCTCCTTTATTTAACCTTCAAATTTCGTTGCGTGACGTCCAGTAAGCCACTTCGAAGGTAATATCTGCACAAGGGTTGCAGATATTTCTGTTGACGTCAACTCACAACAAAATTACGGCATATACGAATGCATCCTTTTAACATCCGTCTTGATGCATACAGACTGGTGTCAGTGTGAGGTCTACCTAACCTTACATTAGATTCATCACAGTCGGTAGTTATTGAAGTGCATTTTTTGAGTTAAGGGCGCTAATTTTAGGAGTGATTGCAAGTTTAACGAAACAAAAGTTAACAAAAGCATTGACGGATAAGACAGTGATTTCCTCACGGTAAACTCACTCCCAGTTAAAATCAATAAAATTTGTAATCATCGCAGAACATTGATTGACTCAAAAGAAAGCAGCTTCAACCTACATACGTAAATGTAAACGTATTTACAAAAGTCCAAAGTTATAAATGGTCCCCAAACTTTACTTTTTTGGATATGGCTCCTATGGGTGCCTTATGGAAATTTCTGTAACCTATGTTTTTATAGCGTTGGCTCATCCTTATTCTTCCATATTGGAAATCAATTGCGCCGTCTCGTGATTAAGTGTGGTTTGCCTTTTAGAGTTCCTCAAACAAGACTAAGGATCTCACTATTCTTTTCACTGGCTAGGAAAAGGAAATAATGATCACAGCAAAAAGGTATGACATCGTTAACCCGATATAGGTACTAGGTGGGAAAACCATGGCTTAAACAACAGAGTATGTCGTAGACTAGCCTTTACAGGGTGATCTAGTGAGTTAGTTATTTGGATGGGGTTTTACGCCTCAACTTATAACCTCTTGGTTTAATCTAGCGGCGCCCACTGCCGTTTTTCCAGTTGTGGGGCACTGGATTGTTTTCCCTCGCCCCATTGCTTATGCGGAGCATCACGCACAACGGCAGTAGGTTCCATTTTTTAAAGTCTGTGGTATGACTCGACCTGGGAATTGAACCCGGGCCTCCCGCGTGAAAGGCGGATGCTCAACCACTAGACCAAACACGCTGTGATCTAAGGGGAAATGAACAAGTAATGTTTGCATGGTATGGATTAGCCAGTATGTGTTCTGCATATGAGAAAAACCAAGGTTAAATCTTGTGAACATGACATGACTCAAACTTATATAGTGCATGTTGGCCAAAGGTGCACCTTAATGTTAACTTTTCTTATTTTTTTTTTTTTTTTTTTAGATTTTTCGGCGTAAGGACTACACTTATAGTTAAATACAGACCAACGTTTACGTAGGAATCACAAAGCAATGTATTCAACTAATCAAAGGCGTAGGGAGCTTTTCAAGACTAGGGGGGCTGAACCTTGTTTCGGATCGCAGTCCTGGGTTGGGGTCTACGGGGAGGGGCGCCTTTTTGTTATTTGAGGGTCCTTAGATGAAATCTGGTGCATCATTCTGGATAAATTTTAAGGTATTATTTTTCTTAGCTCTTTGGAAAATTTTTGGACATTTGTGGGTCCTATTTTGGACAAAATTAGAGGTAAATTACTGCACATTTTTGACATTTCTTAGCCCTTTGGAGAATGCTTTGTTATTTGAGGGTCCTTAGATGCAGTCTGGTGCATCATTTTGGATAAATGTTAAGGTTAATTACTGCAATTTTTTTCCTAGCCCTTTGGAAGTTTTTTGGATGTTTGTAGGTCCTTAGATGCAATTTAGTGCATTATTTTGGAGAAATTTTAAGGAAAATTACTGCACATTTTTGGCCCCCGCTTCCTACGCCCTTGCAATTTATACTAGGAATTTTGTGCAGTTGGTCCGCCTTGTATGAAGAAACATTACGGATTCCGTATCGGAAATAAATTAATGTTACTTTGGAAGAAAACTTTGTTGAAGGCAGTACAAGCCACACGTTGCTTCTTGTTGCACAAAATCCTCATACTGTACATTCCATTGAGCTGCTCGCCATTTTAGGTTGTGCTCTATACGTTTAATTGTTACGACCATACTTAGATGATATGTGCCAAATTCTGCAAATTCTGATGCGACCCTGCTCATCTGATCAGCAGATAACAGCAAGGGCAGAATAGAAAAAAATATTGGAAAACATGTTTTTTGTCCAGCATTACGATTCTGGGTAAAAGTTTGGTGTCGAAAATTATTCTCCGTCAGATGTACTGCGATAAATGAAATCACAGGCACAAAGACAGACTGCAGTTTAATGTTGGTGTTAAATGTAAGTAAAACTTTCCAGCATTATCATTTTGATCTTATCAACAATTCAGTTCTTTATACTGTGCCAATCAATGAATAACAAAAATAAAGGATACATGTGTCCTGTATTTAAGCATCAAAGGCAAAAGTAGATGCCAAATCCTATGCAAAAAACCGTATCCTAATTTTCATCAATCTGAAGGACGCCTTTATTGCAAACTTGTGGCAAGGGAACGTATTATGACGCCGCAGTCGTACCTCCTGTTAAAGAATGTTATTGCATTTCCCTCTACCCTGTTTCTATTTACTTTGATAATCCAACGATCATTCAAAAAAGTGATTCCAGAAATGGTTTGTCACACAGGAGTTTTCACAATCTGACACCAGCTAGCACATGATATTATTGTGCGGAGAGAGCCATTCAGTGAAACTGACACTCAAACTGAAAAAACACTTTCGAATTAGACTAGAAAATAGCTTGTTTTGATATTGGTTCTGGAAATGTTACCTTTTCGATGTGATGTTTTATGCGATGTGACACTCTCGTCTGCCCATAGGAGAAGGAAACGGAAGCTCAGTGTGGACCTGTGGTTTCCAACGGGGTGGTTTGCCCCTAGGGACGCTTTGACAACTCAGGGGGTGATTAGAGCCAAGAGGGCGTCAGGGGATTTTCAAAATGAATTACTAATTTTAATAGAGGCTTATTATACAAAGATATCAAATATTTTACTCCATCTAAACTTTCAAATTAGTATCCAATAAAATGGAGATAAAATGAAGATACCAAGTCGTTAGAAAAAACTGTCCCTCTTTAGGTTCACTACAAAGTTGGTGAATTATCTCATCTGCTGGATGCCAGGAAATTGCTTTTTAAAGTGTTGCATTTCAAAATTTTCCTTGTGAGTACGCCCATGATGTAGCCATGTACGCTGTCACACGTTCATGAATAAGTGATTCAACCTCAACATGTACTTCAACTTTTGTTTGTTTCGTATACATTAAGGTATAGTACTTTATCATAGATATGGAAGGGGGTGTTTGCTCTACCCCCAAATGGTGAAAGGGGACGATGACCTGGAAAAGGATTAGAACCACTGGTGTAGCTAGACCATACTGTTGAGATAACATGTTTCGAAAATATGAAGCAAATGTGTAAAACTACCGTGCGTGTAATATCATGAAATCAACTGCTTAGTCCAAATTTTTACTACCAATTCCTTGGCTGTAAAAGATATTTGCTCTTCCTCAATTCACCACTATTTCAAGGGGTGGCAATTTTTACTTGGGGCGGACCGACCCCTAAACCCCTTCGTGGAGAACACTGGCAGTGTTGTGACGAACTACTATACACGCAAATAATCTTACATCACTCATGTACTGTCTTAATTTGAAATAACAAGTTTAATTAAGTTTTCAAGGCACCTACTAAGCTAGCAAACATTGCTTTTCCCTAACGCTCTTGTTTTAAAAACACCCCAAAAACATGCAGCCACTCACCAAATTCCACATTAGCAGCTGTTTACTTCTGCCCACACTGAACATAGTGAAGCAGTGAAGTTTACAACCATACAAGCAACCCATGTATGCTGCATTATTTGTGTTTATATATGTTATAAATTGTAACGTTTGGGGGAGAAGGGGTTGAGACTGGGTAGCGTGAGGCCGGCAAGTTGGGATCCTTGGCCGATGATGTTGTAATTTGATTGGCCACTTACGACTCCCGAGGGAATAACACAAAGACGAGTGAAACAGCTGTGGAGGCTTCAACGGTGTATTATTTGCAATGATAAAACAATTTTTGATAAAGTAAAACATGGCACACGTAAAACTGACTGGATGTATAATAAACAGTAGTTGGCAAGACTTAACAGCAACAGTACTAGGCAAACTTAACTTCAGAGGTGTATTTTAACACGAGCTTCATAGCTTAAGGGCGTTGGCCTGCTAGTAACTTTCAGTGCAGACTACCTTACTAAGTTGTCCTTCTCCTAGCTGCTAGCTGTCCTGTTGTGTACCGAGAGTATGAGAATGTGAGTGTGAGACTGTCTAGCTTGTACAAGTGAACCTTATTTAAATGATCCCCTTTATAATAGGCTTTAAAATAATCACCCCATTCAACGTAAAGATTAACTGGCAATGACAGCTAAAAATGCCTAAAATAATCCACAGCTGTAGAACAATTCAGAGCTAAAATTAGGAATGTGAAAATACAAGTGACCCTCTGTGAAGCGAATACCTCATTGCATAACATGACATAAAGTTACATCACATATGTAAAGCAGTAGAAACAAATAATAAACATTTACAAAGGAGGGATTATCCTCTCATATGAAGCCTGTAATGAATGTCCGTCAAAGTAAAGAGTTACAATTGATCCAACAGCTTCACAACCTACGTACAGGCTTCATATGAGACCTATGTAGAATTCTAAGTAGAGGAGGATGTAACGGCGGACTGAAAGCCCTTGTTATTTTGTTATACTGGACATGCTTTTATTATGCTACTTTTCGTTGGTACAGTCTGTCTGTAAGATCTTGTCCGTTAGTCTGTGCAGGGCAGCTTTCCCCTGGGAGTGGGTTGTTTTCACATCTCCCAAACAATAAACAGAGGACTTTCACCTCGAGTGGCCAGCTCAAGGAATTTCACCTTACGCTCAGGTCAAGCCGTACATCAGCTCTAAACCCTTACGCTCTGCACAATGACGGAGCATTCCAAGCGTTACAAACAAGTGACTTTTAACGATCGATCGATTTCTTACATAGGAAACTATGACTCTAACAAATGCTAGAAGTTCTAAATAGAGTACCCTAAATTACCTTGAAAAACATTAACTTTTTCCCAACACAAAATTTTTCTGTAAAATTTTAAATAAAATCCAGTACTGGCAGGCTCCGAAGGGTGCCGACCAAGGCTGCCGACTGTCACCGCTGGGAACAATCGAAGGCGAGTGACTCCGAAAGGTGCCACTCACAACAGCCTCTACCTTAAAACACTTAAAGTTACAAATCTAAACATTTTCAATTACGTTTCGCTAGATCTTAGAAGTATCCATAAAACTAATAAAACGTTTTGCTCACCATCTTTTTTTTGTTAATCCAAGCAAAACAAAACAATGTCCACATACAGTCCATTCATAGATAATCCAAAATTAATTATTTCCACCAAAAAAGAAAATCCAAATCAGAAAAGGGTCCATATCTATTTAAGAATCACATTTTAAACAAAAAATATATGTGCATATTCCTTTGAAAACAAATACGTTCTTGCACAGACTTTCAGTCACAATTGACTTCTTTTCACAATAAGTTTTAGTCAATCACCATCCTTGTGCATGTCGTCGTGTCTCCTCTTCGAACAAATTCTGGTACGCCTGTTGATCCCCTGGAAGAAATCGAGGTGGTGGGGGTGCTCCAGGTGGTACGATATCGCCATAAGCAGGGTTGTCGGCGTAGGCCGGAGGCAGGAAGAACTGGTTTAAGGGTCCGCCATACGTACGGAGAGTTCTAACCGGGCATTCAAAAACATGAGTTACTCGTGTCCATGAGAGAGGGTTTCCCGTTGTATCGAATCCCACTTCTGTGGTTTCAAGATTCCATCTCTCCCGGAAGTAGAGCCTATGGGTTCCCTCCGTTTGAACAGAAGTAGAAGGGTCTTCTATTTCAGACGCAACCACGATTCTTGTGGCCTCCCCAACAAGTCGTCTTCCTCTGATTGATATGACATCCCCTCCGTTCAGGGTTACCAGGTTGCCAGAGGTGGGGGTTCCACCTGTGTCTGAGCGTCAGCTTGCTGCCTTCTCTCCGTGGCTTGGACAGCTACATCCCTTCTCCCGGCGATCTCCATAGCAAGGTCTTCAGAAGGGTCTATGCCGACATTAATAACAACATCACTGCTGGGCCTCCTGGATGTACTTGCCTCGTGCCTACCGGTCGCTTCCGTGGGGTGCGACCGGGGATGGGCTGGCTCCGTTGGATGCCGCCCACTGGCTGGTGATGGTCTACGGAAAAACCTCTCATACCTGCTCCTCAGCTCACTGCGGAAAAAGGCGGTCCCACAAAATCTGCAATTTTCTGACCTTACGTTCCCAGTACTGGGGCAGCTGGTGTTGCGGTGTCGTCTATAATTGGACCGACGGTTGAAAGTTAGATTAAAAGGTTCGCAGCGATACATCTTGATAGAATTCAGGCACAGAAGTGCCTATCAAGAAGCGGGCGTTTCCTTATCAATTATACTCTTGACCCCTGACCTTCTACCTATATTGATACGGCATCTAGCGCTGCTAAGGAGATTACGTCCATAGAAGACGGAATTCAGGTAGTCTTTCACAGTGTACTACTTTCCTTGCAATCGCTTTTCTTTATATCTCCTCTTGCTGTTCTCTGACTCTCTACGCAGGCTTAAGTTTTGTTAAAAATCCAGTACATTTCAATTCTTCATTCCTCCATTTCAACTTGTCGTAGTTCTTAACAAATAGGTCACGAAGGATGATGTTGAATGCCCCAAGGTCCAAGGGAAGCAGACGGGTTAATCGGCGTTCGTTTGGAGCCAGTTGACAAAGATCATCTCCATGTGGTGGTGCTCACGCATCTGCCTCCCAGGAGGGGGGAAGCTCCGAGTGGTGCTTCTCACCTCCTCTACTTTGCCTTTACGTTACTTTTGAGCGAAGATTGTAGCGATTCCGGCCGGTTCCAGTGTGTACATTATACCTCGTTACAGTGAACCTCGGTGGGAGTATTCTGATCGCCTAGGGGATCGCACTGTATACCCATGTCCAGCCTTTGGGGTGGGGTATCTGTCGTAGAAAGCGTTTTTGGCTCAGAGTTTTCCACCTTGATTTCTGCGTCCCTGAACCGTCGATCCTGTGCTGGCCTTGCAGAGGTATTGTCCCTCCACCATGATTCGCCTGGGTAATCCCCTCGGTAGGGTTTCAGTCTGTCGCAATGAACCACTTTTGGTTTGCATCTGGGGCCCTTCTGTATACGAAAGGTCACGTCTGTCAGCTGCTTGATGATGACATAAGGGCCGTCCCAGGTAGGTCGCAGCTTAGGGCTCAGTCCGATGCGTTTGGTAGGATTATGAAGCCATACCACATGGCCAATGGGTAGATCCCTTGCTGGCTCTGTCATAGTGTGTCTTCTGACGAGTCATCTCCTTCCCCAAGTTTTCACGGATCGTTTCAAAGCAGTGTCCCATTTTCTCCCGAAGTCGTTCTGCGTATTGAATGTGGCGTTCCCTCTGTCCACCAGAGTCGTCAGTCAGACTCCCGGGGATGTGGCCTACGATGATGTCAAGAGGTATCTCAATTTCTCTGCCTAGCATCAACATGTTCGGAGTGAGTTTTGTCGAATCATATTCGGTGCTGCGGAAGGCCATGGTGAGGAAGGGGAGGTGGAGATCCCAGTCCCGTTGATCGTTTGAGACAAAGCTCGTCAGCATACACTCCATTGTTCGGTT
>WURT03357812.1:0-23833 GCA_009936505.3 Holothuria glaberrima | reverse complement strand
ACCGTGTGTTGCAGAATAACAGGTCAGTGATTAACCAATCAGAATGCAGGATTCTCAATAACGGATGGCTAGAGGTGTAGAATGTAACATTACATACAAAACCTACATGCTACCACTTGTGGAGTAGCAATTACAGAGATTAATGTGTGATGACTGTTGGAAGTTGTACTCAGTTCTAATATTTTTTGAAATAAACCTACGCACTTCGTAATGTGCTGTGCAAATAAATGTACATAACAAGTTACTAGGGGCGTAAATACGGGGGGAGGGGTGTGGGGGTGTGACACCCCCAGTGAAAATCAAAAAGTCGGTCTCAAATCCAGTTCAGCATGCCTTTGTAACAGTAGACCAGACATGAACAACATTAGGTATGTTTACATCATGCTTACTGGAACAGCTAGATGTTCGTGACTAAGCACGATACATCATTAACAGCAATAATGAACATATCCTCTCGGGAGGATGAAATGACTATTTCATTTGCACAATTACGCAAAATAACCTTTCTGATCTGAAAATGCCATTTAACGCTTTTAACCTACAGATTTAGCTAAGTAGCATACGTAAGAATTTGTACATGCTGCTTATTTTGTTTATAACAAAATTACATAAAGTTTCTTAACCTTCAACAAACACCTTACGGTCAGCACAAATCTAATTTTAACTGCAGTGAAAACAAACGTCAATACTGAGCTCCAATAAAGAGACTTCGTGTAGCTAGCATTTCTGTGGATATGACTACATAATTTAAACCTTCAGTTTCAATCCAATTCACCATTAAAGAATCCCCAAGAAAGGTCGGAATTACATTTGACATAATGACATTGATGGATCACACTAGTGGGCTATTAACAAAAGTACTTACTGAGAATGTTTTCTCTTGGAGAGAATTTTTTGATCTTGATTGCTTTGTGGCTGTATTCGTTCATATTTCCTCCGTTATTTAAATCTTCCTGTCTGTCAATGATCTCTTGCAGTTCCTCGTCTGAGGGTACATATCGGCAGACGTTAATATGATGACGAGGATGTGCAGCAAAAGTACCAAAAATCATCAGTAATATAACTGATAGAAGAGGAGACCAGCCATACCACTCCATCTTTAAAAGTCATCGGCTAATTTTGAAGAAGGGAGACTCCTTAAAAAAGAAAAGAGCGACACTTTCTATAAAGAATGCATCAATTTAATTCTTCAGCTATAGTTTGTTTTCATTTCAAATTTTCAGTACTTTATTTGTTAAACGAAAGACCATCTCAGAGTTAGCACATGTAATTACAATAGGTGAAAGATTGTATGCTGCAAAATGTATCGGTTGAGAGAAAATTCAATTTCAGAAAAGTATAGGACGCCAATTGTCATGGAGATTTGGGGGAAATCTCACTAGATCATAGATTCACTAAACCAAAGATCCGCTAGACCGAAAAGTTACACAGGATTAGAGGTAATGTTGGTATTAGGGTTGGGTATAGACTTAGGCATAAGAGTACGATCAAAATAAGGAAAGTGTGAGATTAAGGGTTAGTTGTTATAATCAGGTTTTTGGTTGGAGTTACGATCCTTGGTCTAGTACACTTTTGATCGTGCGGACCTTCCCGGACCTGCCCAAATATTCACTAGAAACATTAATTACTATAAAAAAAACTATAAAAAATAATCTATTATTAATACTATGTGTGTTTTATCACTCAGCAGGGACTGGATGTAACTGGCTATTTCAACATTTGGTTAGTTAAAGCTGCCAATTAGACCCCATCGTATGTTCCAACATCTTTTATAAGCACGCAACTGTGTCATACAAACCATATAAAAAGCTCCCCTGAACCAGACAACTTTGCTAGAACTGCCGCATGGTATCATATGGCTTAGTGGCGCCGGTACGGCAGGCACATGAACGGTGCGTGCTCCTCAATGGATTTTAAAATATTTTCGAATTTTTCAATTTAAACTAAAAGGTGTTTAAGCTAATTGACTCCTGTAGTCGGTAGGGTGAAGTGTATATTCGACTTAATCATTTTCTATCACAAAACTTTGGCGCAAATTATTGAAAATTTTCACATTTTCCGCGCCCTTTAACCTTCAGTTTTATTTTATTTTCTTAAATATCATCACAAATCAAATTTTTAAAGAAACGGGTATGACTTTTGCAACAATACTAATGTAAAATTCTCCCGCAATAGCCACAATTTACGCTCCATGGCTGAATACCACTATAAGAACGATAATTTACATAATTATTCAAGAACTTTTCCCCGGAAACTTTTTAAGTCCAAACCCAGGCTTACATCAAGAGGCGATTATGTGGCAATGTTACATTATGGGTAGTATAGAGGTTGGATTGCCCTTCTTTAGTGTAATTTGGACGTCAGTTAAAAGCGCCAAACAAACTTTCTCATTTTGTAATTGCCCCAAAACTTCCAGGAGAGCATAAGTGCCGGTTTCATAGATCAGAATTGTAGGGGTGCAAAATACTACGAAATGAGGGTAAATTCTTAACACGTAAGCCAATAAACATAAACAAAAATTTCTCAAGGACAGAAATTTCAATCCCTCTACTTATATTCCGTACTTTCCCCTTACAACCAACAAAAATAAGAACAGTTCATCACAGTATGAGAATCTTTTTTAACATATGATCAGTTTGAAACTTCACAAAAGATAGCACTACTTTGCATCTAAGCCACCTTAAACGAACAAACATTCCTAAGACGAAAAGTAAAGGTGACAAAGCGAGAGTCCACCCCGGATGCAACATATGGGTAAACACGCATATGCGCACTTTACTCCGAACTTCATTTAAAATGAGATTACAGTATTGCCTTCTGTGGTGCCCCCACCGCCCCATTCATTAAATTTAGGGGGCTCCAGTCAGAGAAGACAACTAAATGGCGTACATGGTCTTCCCCTTCCGATTAACTGTGGCAATCCTTTTAATGAATGTCTGTTCATTTTTTTTTTGTTCCTCGGCCTCTTTAAATGAATATGCTTAGTTGCTACAGATATTGACCTAGAGTCGGGTAGGAACCCTTGAAAATATATATGAAAATCCATAAAATAGATAAGTTAATACCTTCTCTCGGCATCATCCCCTACAGAAACCACAATCGATTTAAAATATCGTTGACGTGTTCGCTTAAGGTGTTGGATACCTCACGAAACATGACTCACGGAATTTATATTCAATTATATCGAGAGAAAACGCTTGAAGCTATAAAAGAAGAACTAGTGAACAGAACTTGTCAGACCTGTAGACAGAGGGAATGGATTTATTTCTCTGCCTACATGATCAATCATTTTATGTCACAGTTGTAGTTTGTTAGTCGTACAAAGGATATGATGTATTAAGGTAGATCAAGATTAGTTTCTCCTTCACAATTATTTTACGACAAATCATATTTGATTCCATACTCGACAAAAACGAAAAAAAGCCTTGAGAGACTCCATTATGACCCCTGTGGTAAAGTATAAACACTGCCAACATTTAGCAATTGTGCAAAATATTTCCAGCAAAAATATTCATGACAAAAACTGCAATTTTAATAGCTAGATTGTACCCAGAATTACTTCATCTTCTTTACAAAGGAAAATGATGAAAGACAGAAGTAAGCTTAAATTGACTTCTAATGTAGTAACTTTGATTAATGAACCATGGCACACAACACACAACACACCAACACACCAACACACCGCACACCAAAAATGCTTTGGTTTTGAAGTATATGATATTTCTATAAATAAAGAAAGACTTAAAAGCAAGAATATACAGGGTTATGAAACAGAACAATACCACAAATTTGCTATGTATGTCTTCATAGCAGTGCTGTTCTTTTAGTATTTTTCAGAATTTAAAGTTTGACAAACTTTAGGATTAGAAATTACTTTACTATTTCTGAATCTTTTCATCTGTAAATGAACCATGTTTATAGTGGTGGTATTTTTTGAACAAAACTAACTAAAACAGATACAAACAACTACATAATAAAAGTAATTCCAAGATGAAACTTGTGTGCTCCTCTTACGCAAGCAAATTATATCTCACGAATGGAACAGTTAGGTACATGAAAATGATGTTGACTTTCAGCTGTATAAAAGTGGTGCCATATCACAGAATTCACTTTAAGTTTTGCAGTAGCAATTCTGTTGAGAGGCTTTAGTTTTAAAAAACCACAAACAAAGGATGTGCTTTAAAATATGAACCCATTAATCAAAGTGTCATATTGTAAAATTAGCTCCGTGAAACTATAATAACAATTAATCTAGACTGGTCAACTAGTAGGTTACATCAGGGAGGCCAAACACCTACCTGGTTACATTCAGCATAGGGGGTTTATGTACAGTAACAGATAAAGAACAGGTACAGGAAGAATTTGTTAACAAGACTTTACAGAGCAAAGGATAAACGTGCATTGCACTAGTTTTAGGTCTCTTGCTTGCAAATCCTCACAGGTGTGCAATAAAAATTTAACAAAAAGGCATGCACAAGAGCGACATGATGGTAGATACTCTGGGAGGTTACATTTGAATGAAATCACAACCAGTATTGGATCCTCAGGAAAGGAGAAGAACATTGAATAACGCAAAGGCAATCAGGAATTGTTATACACATACACACATATATATGTATATATTTATATATATATATATATATATATATATATATAAAACGTAGGCATATTGGAATGGTCCACGTTTTTGGTAGATCTGTAGATTGGAGAGGAATTCGATACCTAATAGAATTCCTAAGGTCATCACCCATATAAAAGGACTCGATTCTCTCCTCAAAAACATCAGAGGTGACTGGAATTTGCTTAAATCGGACAAAGACCTGAAATTAATTTTCATTTCCACAATGGTAGTTGCTAGACGTCAACTCCCTCCCCCCCCCCAATCTACGTAGTATGCTCGTTAGAAACAAGTTATCTGACTCCATACCCCAATCAACTGGTAACATTTCTTGTGGGAAGAGTAGATGTCAGGTATGTAAATACATGAATCGAAGTGAATCACTCTTTGTTAAAGGCAAACCCTTTATCCTGGCCCCTTCAATTGCGACAGTGCTAATCTATCTCTTAACCTGTGTGATCTTTGTCCCTCGCTATTTTACATTGGTCAAACTAACAAGGCCTTTCGCCTTAGATTCAACAATCATAAAAGTAGCATTAACTTGAACAGACCCGGCTTTCCCGTTGCCAAACATTTCAACTCTCCCTGTCATAATCTTTCGAACCTCAAGTTCGCCATAATAGAAGGCAACTTTAAATCCCCTGCAAGAAGACTTCTCATGGAGACTGAATTGATTATATCCCTTGGTACGAACAAAGCCGACTCCCTTAACAAAGACATCGCTTTCCCCTCCAATCTACAAAATTCAAGCAATAGTTTACAGGTGTATTTTCGTATCTTCGTTTTCTGTGCCATTTAGTATTTTAACTCTTGATTCATCTGAAGAAGGACAAAGTTGTCCGAAATATTATAGATAGAATAAATTTGTTGGTATTATCCCAGGCATCACTGTGTTTATCTGTTTATTGTTATTATATATATATATATATATATACATGGGCTGTACATCTAACTTCGTACCTAGAACTCACAAACGAACTAATGGTGGGAGAAATATTTTCTTACATGTTGTCCACCTACTGAGGTTGCTTCCTTAAGCTTGAGCAAGTCTAAAGTGATAGTCTTTGTCGCTCCATGTGTTCCATTGTTTTCTCCTCTTTCTATATACTATCTTCCTGAAGTCATCTAAACTTACACAGAAATTTAGAGCGACACCTACTAATTGCGTTAAATGTAAATTTATCTTCAAAACGTCCGGTGATACCAAATATTTTACATTTTTGGAGCAACAGTATAGCTTCAGGGGACATCTCACAGTTTGTGGTACTAAAGATTCACGATTCCGTGATTGAACCAGGGAGTTGCTATTTGAGAAATAACTCCCTGATTTAACGTTATGTAGACTGTTGCGCTTCATAAAGTAGAAATGTCAAGGCAGCATTAGTACGAGGTGTTGAAGACTAACAGTTCAAGTTGTGTCGGTGTATCATTCGAAAGGTAATATCCAGCTTCTTAGTAGATTTGTTCAGTGGAAACGTACGTATCATTATGACATAGAGTACGATGTACCACGACAAAGACGCATGTAGTGAATGGTATTTGCAGTACTGCACACATAACCATACCAAACGAGAACTTTTAGAAGGTCCAAAAATTCCTGTTCATGCTCCATTACACACAGAGCAAATTTGCATAAATAACCTCCCAGATTGCCGGTAATGTCACTTCAAAGGCCTTGTAAGTTGCATCTGGACTTATTCCTTGTGAGTACTAAAGTACCTACAGTATTGTAAATTTCAAGTCAAGAGAGTAAAACATGTATCCTTTGTTTTTAATATTTTAACTCTATAGGCCTATTTTAATTATTGTTTCTACAGAGGATCCCTTTTTAGAGCCCGGAACTACTGCCCCCTCCATGGGTCTTTTGTAAAAGTACGGCCATGTGAACAGTGTCACCCTAGAATACAATGTGCGATATTGAGTCTGTAGCATTTTGTCAATGGTTACCACTACCAATAGGCAAAAATGTTGGTTGTCTCAATCTGGACAAAATAGTGTTTGTTACAGTACGGTATACAAGCTGTGTAATAAAATTAAAATGTGAAGTATCATCTAGCCTGTTGAGGGAGACAGACAGTACTCTGTGGAGACGTATACGGTATGAGTCTAAACGAAACGTTCATACCTAATTGACTAGTTAGATATCTATGTAAAATGAGACACACAAGTGTATATAACAATGTTTTTAAGCATTGTGAGAGTTCTTCCCCTTGGTATGTGTTCACTCGAGAAGATTGACTTTTTGCTTTAACTGTACAGGGCAATGGATCTCAAATTTTCTATCTGGTAGACTAATTTTGACGTTAATTACTAGCGTATACTGCTAATGTACCCCAGTAGTGGCATATAATTTACTACATTTGTAGGTCTGGTACGTATAACCACCATGTAATAAAAACACTCTACGTCTTGACTCATCTTTGAATAGATATTATCGATCCTCTTTTCGAATTTTAAACAATCCAAACAACAGGTAGAATCTCAGTAAAGGTCGACACTCCCTCAAAAAGTAGGTTTCCGGGGCTTATTGCTAAAATTAAAACTCATTGGTCTGTTGGTGTTAATTGTAGATTGCTGCCTCACATGTTACTTGTATGTACAAACATGTTTTGCCAACACACACGCATATATACTGAACCAAAATTGCTTTTCTTTAGTATGATTAGCGGTGAATTCATTAAACTAATGAATCGTACATATTTGAAACTTAACATTCAATTTGCTTTTTCGTGCAACATTATTTGTCAAACAATACTTGACATATTTAAAAAAAACATAGTAGACTTCTTAGAATATAAAATTTTCATTAAAAGGGAACGTACCTGAAAGAAACAGTTTGAAATGCAAATTTTGGAGAGCTATCTGATTTTATATCTTTTTAAGATCAGTGCATACATCACAATACATACCTTCATAACTGGTGGCTTACACTCATAACCTTATATGTTATACGGTTTCACTTAGCATTTTGTCTGTGAGTACTGTATGCTCTAATCAAATCCTACGTGTGTTTAAAGCCCCGTAAGAAAGAAATAAGCTTTTACCTGCCGGAAAACGAATCTTACAAACACTTCGCTTCTCCAACTCTGTCTTCCAGTCTGTGATGAATTGCATGTACAGTACGTTCCTTTATATTTACCTTTAAATAATTCGCTTCCAGTCTGTCAGCCAATTTTCAGTGGGAAAAAAGGGAGAAAAAAATCAACATGAAGAAAAGAGTCACCGATGCGTCAAAATTTTAGTTGAGTTTTGTAAATTTTGTAGTTGCACAGGGTTCTGCGCGGCTTGATGTTGTGTTTGGTTTCGTCACAATCGAAGCGGCCTTGGGTGTCAATGGAAAGCGGTGGAGTCTGTCACTCAAGCAAGAAAGGTTTAAAGGGACCGTCATAAGACTGGAGAGCTGTGGATTCTGCCATTCAAAGCAAGAAAGGTTTAAAGGGACCCTTGAAATATGATTTTACACTGAATTTGTTTACTTGAACGATGTCTAGCGAAGTGAAAAATGAGGGATTGATAATATTGTAAGTTTGGTGCAATAACGGTCAACCTTCTAGACGCTAACAGGTCAGAACATTCAAATGAATTTTATTTTAAAACTGCGAGTGATCATGGTTCTTTATACTTTTAAAGGTAGTACTCACAATATGAATCCCCCATTGATTTTGGCACTAATTTGCAGAAGTGAGACCTAAAACTTTGCAGAAGTTTACCATTCCTGGTACTTTCAAATTATCATACCAAGACCCTGAAGATTTTTAGCTTCCTTTTTCACCTCGAGAGTTCATCGTTCACTCAAATCTCAGTTAATTATCTTTCCTCTTCTAAACCCATAATTCACCCAAAATTACTTTAACTGACTTCACCACTGATCCTTTATTTTAGTCCACTGTTGATCCCATTTCAATTGGTAACAGTCACAAATTTGCCATAATGTCTATATTGGCGTTACATTTGGATACGATTAAGCGGGTACTGACATCTTCACTACATTTGTGATGTCTACCCTTTATGACAAAATCTTTCTGGAAAAGGAAGTTTAAATTTAGACTTTCTGTTAACTAATTTTTTCTGATCTTCCATGCAAAACCGAGCTGACCTTTTTGCGTACCCTGGGCTTAGGGTTCATGCCAAGTCCATGCGAACATGATGCTTCAGATCTGACGGTAGTAAGAGTTGGTAATGAATAGGGAAAGTATGGTAAAAAATTAAGAGATATGCTTTTCATTGCTACTTTATTTTATGAACTTCTCAGGGTTGACTGATACTGGACATCTTATGACAAAAGAGCACATTTGCCAATAATAATATTGAAAAAAGCACATTTTGTGGAAAATTTACGACTTTCTCAATCTATATTTTGTCAGGTTCAAGCCTTCGTAGTAAGATGTATCATGTTGTATTTGGATTTATTCCTCTAAAATTTCTGACTTTTCTTTTGTATATTTGTAGAAGAAGAGAGACTTAAAGAGGACTTGAAATCTTAATTGCCAAAACACATGCAACAAACTGGTTTAAAAAAGTAATTGTCATTGTTTAAACTGCTACTTAACATGACTTGTCTCTACTGTGAGGTGATATAGAAAAGTTCTAGTTTATAATTATGCGATAATTTTATGTCATTTTAAGTATAGTGCAATGAAAAGTTTTTTCTTTTCTTATAAAACGATTGTTTTTTGCTGAAATATGTACGTACTGCATTTTAAATATAAAGAGACAATTTCAATTGCTCAAAATATATTGTTAAAAGAATTCAATTTTCTGGTTAATTTATGGCATGCATTATTTGTGTTTTGTAAACGTGTGTACTGGGCAAGTCTCAAAGTCAAGGACGCCAGGGCGCAGTGGCGTAGCCAGACTTTTCAATCTGGGGGCAGAGGGGAGGAAGGGTATGACTGGTGGGGCAGACTTAGCTGATACTATAGGACTATGTAGGCGGAGCGCCACCATCAGTTGGCGCGGAGCGTACAAGAAAATTTTTGGCTTTACAAACCCCTCAGATGGCCGTAAACGGCACTTCCCGAGTGTTTTAAGCTGCATGTACCCAGCCTTGAAATATGGATTTCATGCCTGCAATTTCTCATTTAATGCAAACAAAAAATCAGTCTAGGAAAAATGTTAATATATGTTTCTTTGCGGAGCGCCACCATTGGTTGGCGCGGGGCGTACCACAAATTTTCGGGTTTACAAACTCCCAGATGGCCGGAAACGGCACTTCCTGAGTGTTCTAAGCAAGAATATGTTCAGCCCCCACTTCGAAATTCTCCCCGCTTCTTGGAGCTTCTTGGATTTTTAGACCAAAAGTAGACCGAAAACAGTCAATGACTCACACAAAGTCAATGCGTCAGTATGTCAGGGTGGATATTAATGGAAGTTAATAAATTCGACTCGAGGGAGACAGAGCTCAGACCCTTAGTTTGTTGTTGCCATTCTTGGGCTAAATATACTGAAGTTGAACGTACTCGGCAGATTAGAGTCCTGTGTGAACCTGCTCATAATCGGATTCTAGTCGTACAGTATATTTCTAGGACTGACAAAATCGCAATAGACATCATCATGTAGCCCGTAGACATATATATTTGGCGTGTACTAAAATATTTTTTCTAGGTCTGTAATTTCATTGGGGGGCAAGTGGGGGCGAGAGTTTTAACTGGGGCTCCCGCCCCCTCCTGCCCCGCCGGCTACACCACTGCCAGGGCGGCGTCTTTAAGAAAAATTTTCGCCGCTGGTAAATTTTTGGTCCAAAAGTTTCTACTGCCTCAATACAGAGTAACTTATCTCGTTACCTTGCAAAAGTTGTCCTGCCCCTACCCCTCCTTCAGTACCATGTGTGGCTTTGGGCCTGCCTGGGGGACTGTGTTTTCTACTCTATCTATCACGTGTAGAGAAAAAATATTTAATTCATAAGATAGTTTGCTCCGGAGAGATTTTGTCTCCATCAGTCTTAGGGCCATCCCGGGAAAGGTAGAGTGTCATTGGGTTTCTCCCGGGAGAAGCAAAAGTTGGTTGCAGCTGGTGGGTGTGCTATAAGCTTCATGTGAAAACTAAACATATTTTAGTGCCTGACAAACGAAGCGTTTTCCCGGCCATTATCTGCTGAATCAGTTTGCTACCTACTTCCAGTCTTTGTCTGAATCATAGTTAGTCGTACCGTCCTATCTAAATCAGTGGACACGGAAGCCTTATCAAGAATGATAAAACTACCGCTACCCCTCAGGCGACAGCACACCTGAAAGCACAGCTCCGCTGACTAAAAGGAATAAGCAGTAGCTGCAAACTTATCTTGACACCAACTCAAATTTTTATTTCTTCATATTTTCCTAAACAGTATTTTTGACAACGTATCAGTCTTAGCAATTCGGTTACAAAAAATAATACCGCGTGATTTAACCAGAAGGCCAAATGGCTAAGTGATTCCTTGCCTCTAAAATGTACATGTTAGTCTATTACTATGTTTCAAATTGACAGTGTTTCATACATTACAGTCTTTACAACAGAATCCATGGCCATAGATCAAATACACTAATACCATATCAATAACCTTTTGGCCTCCAGTGACCCCAAATGACTTTTGAACTTCACTATGGGCCATTTACATGTCAAGTATGTGATTCATCAACGTTACCCTGCATGAAATAACATATTTACATTATTTAACCTTCTGACCTCTGGTGACCCCAAATGAGCTTTGACCTCCACCAAAACGATAGGAATCATTAACTAAATATTGCCCATCTTCATGTCAAGTACGAGATTCATCAATATTTTCCTGGTCGAGACAGTATTTACAAAGTTTTGGCCATCTAGTCTCCGATGAAACCAAATAACCATTGACCTCCACTAACGTAATGTTGGTCATTTACTCAACATGGGCCATCCTCATGCTATGTATGAGATTTATCAAAGATCTCTAGTCTCTTGAAACATCATGTTTACAAGATTTGATCTTTAGACTTCTGATGACCTCAAATGACCTTTCACCTCCACAAAAATAGGTACCATGTACTGAATGCGGGCCTCCAAAACGTCAAGTATAAGATGCCTTGAGTTTCTCTGCATGAGGTACAGTGTTTACAAGATTTTAACCTTTTGACTTTAGATGACCCCAAATGACTTTAGACCTGCAATTAAAGCTTTACTAAATGTAAGCCATCCACATTACAAGTATGAGATTCATCAGTTTCCCTGCTTGAGATATCGTGTTAGGAAGGTTTTAACCTTTTGACCTCTGGAAACCCAAGTGACCTTTGACCTCTACCAAAAACAACAGAGATCATCTTTTTAGTATGGACCATCCACATGCCTAATATGACATTCCTGCAAGTAACCCATCTTGAGATTTTACGAGCAATTTCCAAGGTATTACCATTGATCTCTGGTGACCTTGAATGACGTTGAACCTCACCAAAAACAATAGGGATCATCTACTCAATAAGGGGTATCCACATGCCAAGTATGAGATTTCTCAAAGTTACTATCTTGAGATAGAGTGCTTATGAGTATTTTAAAAGGTATTATCATTTGATCTCTGGTGACCTTTAGTAACCTTTGAACCTCACCAAAAACAATAGAGATATCCTACTGAAGAAGGGGTATCCACAAAGGAGCAATCTTTTACTATACCATGAGTCGACTTTCAAGTGCAGTAGGAGGGGTGAGACCCGCATATATAGGAACTTTTAAGGTCGAAAGTGAGACAGGGCGAGATATACCTGCTCATGACAACTCCTTTTTGTTACGCAATTGCGAGGGAGGGCAATTAACCACTCACAATGGTTAACCCACAGGGAGGTTCATGAACCTTCAGCCCCATCCCCGTTCTCACATAGCGTTTACATTGACTTACCATCCTAACGGTGCAGTAAAAGTCTCTTTCCCTTTTCTTAGAAAAGTATCCGAAGCACAATCAGCAACACAAGGTCAATTAACGAGATTTATCCAATTCCTCAAGGGAGGTGACACATTTCCCCAGGTCAGAGAAGCTAAGTCAAATGAGCCGTATCTGACGTAGGCTACTCAGAGGCTGTAACGTAATAGGCAAGCACAGAATATTCACATATCTGCGATAATTATGATCTTTAAATAGCTCAGAGAAGGATATATGTACATCTTGACCACCTGATGTGTCAAATCGGTGGCGTGAACAAAGACGTGAGTTCAAGAAAGTCCTAATCCGCAGAAGTCGGGTTTGCAATATGCTATAGAATGGCAGGGCAATGAACGAACGGAGTCAAAAATTTAAAATTGCGAAAAATGGGAATAAGTTACTGTTTTCCAACAGGGGTGGTGTTTAAGAACTTTGAAACTCCAACCTGGTTCCCAACAGTAAAAAGGAATATAATCTTGGTGAGCTACCGCACTGACCATTTACCAACCCCTCTTGCAAAGGATTCAGCGTGCCGCTGGCCAGTTGTACCAAAAAAAATCAGTAATTCTTCATTTTTTATCAGACTCCGAGAGTATATAAGAGCTAGTCTAAGGTAACGTGACTAAAGACTGACCCAAGGGCCGACTGATTGGCCCAATATTGTGTAAAGAAGATATTGTAAAAGTTGAAGAGCACCACGCTAAAAAGTTGCAAACATTTGAGCTATATCATGTTTGAACAGGGTAGTTGTTACTGCTTTTTGGCGTCTTAATCGTATATTGAAAGAGCGCCACTGCTTTAAGCTTCTACACATTGCAGATACTTTCGAAAAGGATCGAAACTTTGATTCATTTGTAAAGTTTAACGAAAAAGACTACATGTATAGTGGAGAGACGCCAGCAGGAGGGAAGTAGTGGTTCATATACACTTCAAAAGTTATTGATATTAATCTGATCCGCAATTAACGGCAATATTTTCCCGCACCCCATCGGTGTGTAGTGGCGTTCACAGTCTTTCTGTTTAACTGGTCAGGTCATACGAAGAAGCACAAAAGGGAGGAAGGGAGTTATTGTTTGAGAAAATTTTTTCCCTCCATTACATCTCACATGAGGGACGTTTGTTAAGATAGAAAGAAAGCAGATGTGTGAGAGGGAAGAGATTGTCAGTTAGAGGATATGCAAATGAAAGTGACTTTTTGCAATGAAACATCGGAAAATTTGTTAAAAGCTTGAAGGGCAGCAGTTACATCAAACAGATCTTTCCTGTTGAGTCGCGTTTCACACCATCGTAATTTAGTAAAGTAGTTAAAATGAAAGGATTTCTCCAAAAAAAAGGGAGTTTCGTTGATTGGGGTATATTCGGTAGGTTTATTCATTTTGTTGCATCATCGGTTACTAGCGGTTCTAAATCGATACGATCAATTAAAATTTAAATATCGCGCGCAGTAGTCTATGTCCTCGACTTCGGATTTGAAGTGGTTTTTTAACGCAACTTAAGAACAAAGGGCAAGTTAACAAGACTGATGGCAGAACAAGTAATACGTCAATACCTCATGTCATCACATATCAGTTAAGTACAGGTCCAGGCTTTGTGTCTCTCAGACTGGATATCTCCGTGAACTAAAGCAGTTTCAAGAAATTCGCCTAGTCACCTAATGAGAGAAAGCCCTCAAGACTTTTCGTCAGCAAAGTTCCATGAGAGGCCATGTGTTGAGACACCTGAGGATGTAACCGAAAAAAACTTATTTATATAATTTCCTGATCTTATCAACCTGCAACCCTTTCCCTCCTTGTTAGCCAAATGGTACCTCAAGGGACAACACTTTTTTTCAAAAAAGGCCATCCCTACCTCGGAAGAGATTCTGCTCCTCAAATGATGTATACACAACAGAAATTAATAAAATTTGAACTTCTGTTAATATGTGCTATCTGAAAACACTATTTGATATTGCACGTGAATACATTCTGGCAAAATCAATGTTTGAAATATAAAATGCCAGAGTTTAGAAATTTACATGCTGCCGATTAGACGGACCGCCACAACCAAATAGAGTGAAACATTATCAGTTACTTTCATAAATTGAAGGAGCACATGTCATCAACTGGCAAGTCTAAGCAGGTCTCGACAAAAATTCCAAAAGCGACTAGCCATGTGGCTAGGGCCATCAACATCTTGTGTCATTAAGTGTCAGTTAATGCTACCGTTGGCGAAATGTTACTCGCCAATGGCTTCCTGGCGAGCGGTTCTGGGCTGGGGAGCCTCGGTCCAAAGGGGAACATATTCTGAGCATTCTGTGAAATTTTCATTCATTTTCCATGTACGGTTCACGAGATATTAGCAAATGAAGTTGACACATTTTCTATCAAAAATGAACTTGAAGTAAGCAGGTGTGATGTCATGGCTTCACACTGAAGTGCAATGTTTTTTTTTTCTTGAAAATTTACTACCAATATTTTACAACAAAACTCTAAAATATTCGTACCATAAATGCATTTTGAGCAGTGGAATTTTTAAGACTTTGTATGCCTTAGAGACAAGAACGAAACCCGAATGAATCCAAGGTCAAAACAATAGGATTAAAAATAAAGAAATACAAAACATTGGTTTTCATTGTGAAGCCATGACATCACACCTGTTTGCTACAAGTTGACTTCTGGTAGAAATTGTGATAACTTCAGTTGCTAATATCTTGAGAACCGAACATGGGAATTGAATGAAAATTTCCCCAGAATGCTTAAAATCAATTTCTCTTTGTTATGTCAAAAATAAATTTGGGTTTGGACTATTCTTTTAAGTCCTAAGTAAATTTAATTGAATATAAAGCCAGTTAATTTTGCGCCAAGCACACAAAAATGGTGGTGCTTTCACTTCGCAAGGCATTTAGGAGTGTAAGTGACTTTTCTAACGTCTTGAAAGATTCCTCTTTTTTTAATGTTTCATCTGAAATGGTCCTAAACCACGTGCTGGTATTAATTTCAACTATTCTGAGATTTGCATGTCCCTAAGAGGGATGAAAGAATGCTTTGCTGTCCCGTTATGTTGTAATTGCAGTGTACTTCCAGTGTACGAATGAATTGAGTTCCAGGGTACACCACGTATGTAAAATGTTTATGTTTTTAATAATTGCTGGTAGTACTTAGTCTAACAGTTCCAACAATTCACTTTAAAGAATATGAACTATTTTCAAATTTTGAGCTATTATCCAGGGCGGTAGTGCCCGAGTCCATACTCTGGTCCGTTTACACTGGACTCGGAATTGGCTCGGAAGTCTAGGTCCCGGAAGACAAATTGACCCGACCTAGTCTGCGGATGATGGATTTTGACACACGGGCGTTTCCAGCAGAGTCCACAAAATAAAAGTTTTTGTCACACACATTAACTTGAGTACACAGAAGGCAAAACTATGACTCCTTAGGAAATGATTATTTTAAACTAACTGTACCGTTATTTGAGAGATAGACCGTATATAAACATTTGTATGATAACATATGTTAAATTGTCTAATGGTCATCTCGGGATTGGCCTAGAATTGGGAACAATGGATTCGTTATTGGCTCGTAACCTTCTTAGATGGACTCTGAACAGCGCTGCAGTTTTTTTCTTCTGTAACATCCTCCCTCCCATTTAGAGAATAACCGCCCATAGCCTATGTCGATACGTATCCACATTTGCAGTAGAAAATGTGCACGTGTATGTTTATATTAACAATTTGTTAACTTGACATCCCCATTTCCCATGCAATGTCAAACATACCGCGGTCGATGGCCTTCTCCACCCCAAACGCTTCTTCCACAGAAGGAGGGGAAAGGGTAAAATTATGACTTAATGGCGGCAGGACAGTCGGGAAAATTCCCTTTATCTATCATAGTTTTTAAGATCTGAGCATTTTTTGTTTTGCATCTTTAAGCTAATGTCTCCGTCTACCAAGTATAGCCCTTATGCATATGACGTCACAGAACAGATGGCGCCCCAATCATGTGGAGTAAGCGCCCATAAGTCTACTGCGAAGTCTACGGTCTGAGTGCAGTGTGATTTATTGTTTGCCCTCTAAAATGACATCGCGTGACGTCAATGCATGAAGTCTATTCTCTCCTCTACGGTGTCAAGACAATTTTGTGTTGTGTACCGTAGTTTAGCAAATTTGTAAGCAAACATTCTCAAAAACGGTAAGGATTCCGACAAAGCGCGGATTAAGGGGGGCTCAGGAACCCCTCCCTCATAATTTAAAGAATAATGAAAAGGGAAAGGAAAACAGGCAAAGAAAGAAAAGGGTAAGAAAGAGACAAAGGGGAAGATAATAAACTTGTCCTAAGACGTTTTACAATGTATTATTTTGTTAGAGGTTGAGTGGAGTCCATTCTTTACATCAAGTTCTACTCAATACTAACCTTCACTAACAATTAAGTGAAGAGATTGAAGGCTAGATTAAGCCATAGTATGCAAAGAGCAGGGGACATGGTCATGCAACCTTATAAACTCTGAATACTCAAATTACTACTTGCCAACTATGAAGTTTTCAACTTTGAACTGAAATCCATGAAACCTTAGTATTTGTAAGGTGAAAGAGTTTACTGCTAATAGGACTAATTGGCGTTTTGGCTCATTGCAGTTGTAGGTTTACGGGCCACCTCCTTACACTCCTGGGGGGGGGGGCATTCAACGCTGACAACACCCAAGCAGGAATATCCTCACCCGACAATATCCATCGTCCTCCGAACAATTTTCCTGGGTAGAAATTGTTGAACGGGCAGCGAAATTTTACGGGGTAGTTTTCCGGCCACTGTGGTTGAAATTTGTAGTGAATTTGATGACATTAAATACAATGAATTGCAAGGTGTCCATTAATAGTTGACAACACAATTTTGCCCTGTTATCATGACAACGGTCAGCTATACAATGGTTGGTATCCAAATAGTGATTAAGAGTTACCCTGGGTCATTGCTAACTTTATTTGAGAGCTGAGTATGCAACTAACACAAGTACTTGTTTGAATAATAACAAGGAGGTAGCAACAAGGTTAAGGTGGGAAATAAGGTCCACATTTTGACCAACTAGGTTTTGCAATGTTTTATGGTTTTATGAACATGGCCCCAGGTCTCCAAATCAAATAAGAATGGCCTACCTATGAGGACAAGAAAAAAGGATGGTTATAATTTTTTTTTTCTTATTGAGATGAAGTAGAGCTAGTCAGTTCTCTGAACAACATAGTTCCTCTGTGCAGGAAGTTGTTACAATTCCCTGCTCGGTGCAATTTTATGACTCTGACCATGTAAAATGTTCTAGCGCCATCTAAATATTCATACGCTTCAATATCCAGTGTAATTCTCAATTTCTAGCTTTCTTTGAAAATAGGTGACTTTGGCTTTTGTTTTTAATTTTTTTTTCGTTGAAAGCCATAAGGGGACATAAAATATGAACGGTGTAGAAAAGGATATAAAATAGGTTCCCATTGCAATTTTCTATCCAGAAAAACGTCAGGTGCAAATAAGCTGTTACATCGCTTCGCAAAAGTTGCAAATCAATATTTTCCCATGATCATTGATCTTTCTACATATGTATGTTTCAAGCATCAATTTTTACAACTACCATTGACGATGAATGAATTTTTAATCAATTCAAACTTTGATTAGCAATAATTACTTATCAATGTTTCCTTGATTGGCAATTGATACTATCAACTTTCTCAAATAATTTCGTTTCTTGATTAAAACTTTTCATTTTTATTATCTCGAAAATTTTGAGTGCGTGCACAAATTTGCACCAAGATCACTTGAATAGTTAGATAAATTTGACTTTTAGCTTGTGTGAAACTGATTTCCCACCGTTTGTTAATTTTAACCCAATCACAATGAAACAGTTTATATAACAGTAAGATAGGGATTTATGGGACGGACAGGAGTACAGCAAAGTCAGCCATGGAGATTTCTGAACATGCTGACACGGTTAACACTTGAGAAGAGTCAATTAGAGTTTTAAAGGCTGCCAGAAAAAAATTGCTTGTAATATCTATCTGATGGTAGATTACGTTTTGCTTGTGTAGCGAAGGTTTAACCAAGGCCCAAGGTACATCATTACAAACATTTCTACTCAGCATTCAGGGAGGTTCTCAAGTCTGGGGAAAATAAAAATTGTCCCGAATGAGGGAAAACTTATGCAACACACTGTACATGTTTGCTAGCCAAACAAGGTAAGGTTTAGGAAGAATGAAGACCACTCAAAACCTAGCTTTTTCTCATTAACGGCGTGGTGTACTCCCGAATAGGACGTGACTTTTCGATAGCTATGACAATACACCTACAAAGTAGACATTTAATTTCATTACACTCCAGACCAGGGGTGGGAAAATTTTTTCCTCTGGAGGGCCGTTTTGGTACTGACGGAGCTACAAGTTTTTCCATAGGGGCAGGCCAAGGGACCGTAAACAGGCTGGGCCGAAGCCCCTAGAGGTTCTGGACTTTGTACAAATGAGTTGGCAATTCAATGTTTATCCTCTGTCTTTAAATGACATTGAATCCCAAAGACTACGCGGACCAGACGAATCAAAATATGACCATTTGACTTGGTTACTCGTAGGAATTGCGAATGAACACATACGAAAAGTGCGCGCGAAGTGCGCCGGAAACGCCTATCTTGAAACCAATTTTATTTCACTTTTCAATGTTGAATTGACTCTTCGGAGGGACAGGTCTTACCCCCCCCCCACCTCTGAATCTACCGGAGTTATACAGTGCCCACCGAGTTTAGTATTCAGTGTAATAGATAGGCCTATACATCCGTTAGTTCACTTATGTCCATTGCTATATGTAGCCTTCCTCGCAAAACTTCCAATACCACCAAAAGCACGGGGGCTCTGCACCTGGAATTGAGTCTAACGAAACGGTCGTGTTACATTGTGAATACTAAGGTCTTGGTAATATACTGCTTGTGTTTCGAAGTAGTTTGACGTGAAATGCGAAAGTGGTATAAGCAGAAAACACGACAGGCACAGTGGGGTAAAAGATTATTATCAATTACCTTTCAAGTGATTCTGCATTTACATTTATGGATACCTCGGGGGCCGGATAAAATGGTCTCGCGGGTCGGAGGTTCCCCACCCCTGCACTAGGCCGACAAAATTTGGAACGGGGCTCCAAAACCTATTCGCCATTGACAATGTACTCGAAGAACGTGTACAAAACGGTACAAAAGACAAAATGACAGCGCACTAATTATCTTTACGGAAAACTAATTCGACCATCGAAAAAAAAAAACTGTACAACCCTGAAATCCTAAACAATATGAAATTTTTAAAACGGAAAACAAAATTTTTCTTTCCCAAAAACACAAAAAAAAATTTTTTCGAAAAAACAAACAAAAAAATCTGGAAAAAACATACTTTCGACAAAAAAAAAACTACGGAGCCCGGGAAGTGACATGACAAAGTAATGCTTCTCAGGATTATCTCGTGATAAGTTTTATCAGTTTATATCTCGGGATTATTATCTCATTAGGGCCTTATTGCAGCTTGCCCGCCTGGCAGACGTGTATTGCCCATACACCAACGCAGACTGCACTCGCAATACCAACGTCCGCGAACTTTCGCAGGAGTTCATGAAACTGAGTAAAAACTGTACGCTATTAACTATTCATATACGCAAATTATAAATTATATTGAACGAAAAATATACTAAAGCAAGTCTGATTACCATGCTGTTACAGACAACCAACTTCAATGGGGTTTTAGTGTGTGATTTCTCCCGCTTAAGAATACTCATATCTTAAAACCAATCAACAGTCAAGAGGTAATTTCAAAAGGAGCTCATGAATAAAGTGAAATTGGATGATCTCTGTCATTGTTCGCAGGTGTTAGAGTATGTACGTCAAAAGAGGTTCATATTCGATACAGGGCATAGCCAGTTTTTTGTGTGAGGGGGCAAAATGGACTCATCGTCCCCATTCTTGACTGCCGTCCTGGGGGAGGGGTATAAGGGGAGGGGTGACCCCTCTCCTTTTGAAATTTTTTTGCTGTCTCGAAGGCCTTAGATGCAAAATGGAGCTATATTTTGTTCCTTTTTTATACTAGATCCCAGTGTTCTCCACGAGGGGTTTTAGAGGGGCGATCCGCCCTCTGAGTGAAAATGGCCTCCACTCAAAAATAGAAAAAAAAAATAAAAAAAATTCGGCTTCCATTTTCAAGTTCATTATTGCTTCATAACACATATACAAGTCAGTAGGAAGGTAAACTTTTTTATCCGTCCAGGGGTGGCGCCAGGATTTGCCCGACGGGGGGAGGCGACTCCATACCCTGACGTTGCGAGGTATATATATGGCATAAAATTTGTGTATGTCAGAGGAATTTTTTTCGCGCTGATTTAATTTTTTCCCGGAGTCTAAACTGAAGAAAAACGCGCGAAGCGCGAGAAATTTTTTTGGGTAAGCCTACACTAAAAAGAATCTGTACTTATTTAAAGATTACTGTATATGGGTCAATTGTTCGGGCAGTTGGTCCTTATCGGGCACAACTTACATTGTACTTCCCTCCTCGAGTCACTAGTCGTTTTAAGTAGAAATTGCCCTCTTGAGAGCCAAAAAAAAGGTAAACCGTCGGGGAGACTGCATACTTAACCGTATCGACTAAGACTAAGACTCCCGACGAAACTGTGTCACGACAGACACGAGAGAACATTAACTAAGTTTAGCGAAATGAGATGAAATTCCCGACATTTACATAAATCCATGAATTCTGCTTATAAAGTTACTTGAAACGGTGGAGAGGGTTTGCACTTTATTAGCTGTAGGTAACGGAACTGAGGAAGAATGGGCAAAGGGTACCGAAAATTTGAGGTTTTGTCGCTGAAATGACCCTTTTGAAAGCCAAAACTAGTAAACCGACCATGGGTGGCGACAGAATTTTCCCGACAGCGGACCGGGCCATGCCAGCAACCCCAATTTCCGACAGCACCTATTTTGAGGGGTTGGTGAGAAGGGAATATGAATGAGTCTAACCATCCCATGCCATTGCAGGGCATATTTTGCACAATATCACATAATACTTCAAAAGCTTAATCGTGAAGTTTCAAAGCGCACGAAGCGGGCAAAAACTTTTGGTAGGCTTACACAAAAAACAAATGTAATCATTAAGAACAAAAAGAAAAAACAGAAACTGTAGGGGTTGTAGACCGTATCGGGGATAACATTCATCTTGTCGAAATCACCTGGACTACCCAATGGAATAGCCAAACTTTACTCCGTGGGTCGCACACCAACTGACCTACCGCATGACACACACAAGAGAACATCAACTAGGCTTTATGATATGAGAAATTTACGACCTCTACATAACCTGTGTACTCTGCCTACCTGTTACTTGGAGAGGTTGACAGGACTTATGCTATCTAGCCATGTGCAATGGAAGTATTGAAGAAACTGGAGGGACTCTTTAGCGCACGTAGAGAGCCGAAATTTTTTGGGGTCTTATCAGAGAAATTGTCCTCTTGAGAGCAAAAAACAGGTTAACCGTCGGGGAGACTAGTCGCCGTTGGGGGCTGCATACTTTATCGTATCGACTATGACTCCCAGAAAGAAAACTGTTAAAACTCCCCGACGGGGGGCAGCCTTTCCGATGGGGGTACGGCTCTCCCCCGGTCGCCACCCCTGCATCCCACCCTCCTCTCGCCATTTTTTGTTTTGCTTTGTTTTTTTTTCTTGCTCAGCGTTTTTTTTTTTTGCTCTTTCATTTTTTCTACATCGCCCATCGTGTCTCCAAAATTTCTGTGTGTGTGTGTGTGGGGGGGGGGTGGGGGCACTCTGCCCCTTCCCCCTCTTGTTACGCCACTGGTCCATTTGTCCCCTCACCATTCGCAAAGTTCTCAAATCGTCACCACCTACGCGTGTGGAGTCATAATCATTTTCTTCTTCCCTCCATTTCTGGAGAATTTCTTAACTCTGACTTACACCAGGTCGAGCTGTTGATGCAGAAAATTGTGACGGGGGAGACCGGATATTGTAGGGGGTTTAATGTTGCTTTGGGGCACTGTTATCACCCTCACAGGAAGTGGGCTTAGTTATGCCAAATTGCCGTAACGTGTGCGTGCCAAAACATATTGCATTTTCAAGACAGTTTGGAAGAGTATAACATTGGTTAGTTGATTAGCCTATATTTCCAAGTACAAGATTTAGTTGGGGAAATCGGGGAGGGGCAATATGTGGAGGATATGTCCTATAGCGTCACCACTGTTTGCAGACTACTTTGAAAACAACTGGATGAAATCATATTAACAGTGGCTGATCCAGGAATTTTCATGGGAAAGTATTTTTAGCTATGCATACAGGACCAATGTCGACCTCTGTATTACGACTGTAAGGACTTGGGTTTTTCCCAAAAAAAAAAAAAAAAAAAAAACATCAATTTGTCCCTAAAGTTATGAAACTTCCCCACGTGCGGAGCGAGCATGGCGAAAAGTTGGCATCTCAAACGCGCTCTCGGTTCACATTTGTAATACCATACATCGCCTGTCAGGTTAAACCCCCTCCCCCGAGACAAATCCTGGCTACGCCACTGGGAGGGCAATATGTAGAGGAAATGCCCTGTAGCGCTACCACTGTTTGCAGACCACTTTGAAAACAACTGGATGAAATCATTTAAACAGTGGCGCATCTAGGAATTTTCATGGAGAAACACCTCCTAACCAATTGACATAAACTTCCAAATTGTCTTGAAAATGCAATATGTTTTGGCGCACAAAAGTCACTGCAACTTGGCATAACTAGACCTTCTTCCTGTGTGGGTGATAATATTGTTCCAAAGCCACAAACAACCCCTACAATGATCTGTTCACCCCCATTACAATTTCCTGCATCAACAACTCGACCGTGTGTTAGTCCGAGGTCAGAAATTCTCCAGAAATGGAGGGAATAAGAAAATGATCATGACTCCGCACGCGTAGGTGGTGAAGAGTTGAGAAATTTCGAACGATGAGGGGACAATGGGCTGCCATAAGGCCCTGGTGAGATAATTACCCCGAGATAAAAACATTTATCAAGAGATAATCCTGAGAAGCATTATTTTTTTAATTAGGTGTCCTTATATGCCATCTGATGCTACATATGTAGAGTTACCATGTTTCTCTAAGCTGAAAGTGGGACATAACTTTTGAAGACTGTTCAGGAGGAGGAAGGTTTTAGTGCCGGCAAGACTATCTAAGCGGAGCGCCACCATCAGTTGGCTCGGAGCGTACAAGAAAAATTTTTTGAATTTACAAACCACCAGACCGCCGAAAATGGCACTTCCCGAGAGTTTTAAGCTGTATGTACGAAGCCTTAAAATAGGGATCTCACGTCTGAAATTTCTCAATTAATCAAAAAAGAAAATC
>WURT03357701.1:0-23833 GCA_009936505.3 Holothuria glaberrima | reverse complement strand
AACTAACTAACTAACTAACTAACTAACTAACTAACTAACTAACTAACTAACTAACTAACTAACTAACTAACTAACTGAGGCCGACAAGGAGCTCACATGATGAAGTTGATCCTGCTGCCCTAGAGGTTCTTATCCAGAAATGTTAATGATGTAATGCTGAGACAATGCCATGTGTATACTAACGTTGACGCACATCTTTGTGCTGAGGTAAAGTGGCCATATCGACTTAATGAAAAATCCTACATCACTCTTCCCCCCAAAAATGTTATTAACACTAATGTAAGACAAAAAAGGTATCTATTATGACCTATATGTGTTTTCAGTAGAGTAAATCCAACCAAAGGTGCACATCTAAAAACACATTGGCCCACAAACTACATGATAGCACCTAATGTAAACAAGGTGGGCGCTAAATGGAAGAATAAATACATAACATACAAAGAACCAAACCCGGACCACGTTGGAGGCTTCAAAGCAGTGGCCAAAATGCACGCGCTTTAAAAATGCGTATGTAAGCATTGCCACATGGGCCCTTTTGTTTTGTGCAAAGAGGATAGGTTCGGCGAGCTATATCATAACAAACACAAAACGACCTAAAAACGTTTTAAAACATTCTTAAAACGTAATAATACGCAAACTACGCCTTTAAAACGTTTCCTGCCGGACTTATTGTCTTTGTTAGAATAAGGATTCTTTACTGACGTCACAATTGCATGTTACAACAACAGAGTCAGACATATTGCACGTCAAACTTATCGTATGCAATAGGTGCTCTGTGTACAAAAGTATTGGTCAAAGCTTTTCAAAGACTGTTTCTCTGGTAATGAGGAAAGTTTTACATAAGCGCCAAGGGAAATCGCAAGCCCTTCAGTTTTATTTTCGGTTTTCAACAGACATGCAATGTAAAGCTAGATCGGTTTCTGGAATTTTTCAGAGGAAATCTTGAACTAGAAAGTCCACACACTACAGTAACTTGCGCATTAGTACTGCGGCAGCCCTCATTTCATATCCGGCGAGCGATTGAAGATATTACTAGAGATTTTTGAATACTTCTTTGTTATACAGCATTTACACCCAAAACATATAGCCCACACGCATACCTACATGTGCACGTACGTACAAGCGTTCGTTCACAGTTTTATGGAGAAAATGTTCTTTAAAAAGAAGGAACAAAACACTTTATGCTTGCCCTTTACTGTGTGAACACAGTGTATTTATTACTGGAACAGTAAGTTCACGTCCAAAATGGCGGTAGGCCTATAGGTAAAACCGGGGCCATTATGTAGTTACTTGAAGAACCTCAACATAATCAACTATAACGCAACCACGTTCTGGAGGACAAACAAACACACGCGGAGTTGGATGAATTAAATGTACATTTAAACCTCTATAAAAGACATAATCTTGTAATTTTAGACTTTAGTTCCTCTCACTTTGGGCAGTCACCTTGTACGGATGCACCGTTTACAGTAGGGTTACACACACTGCCCTAAAAAGAGACAGGACCAAACTTGAAGGTCGCGTTGGTTTCTGACGTGCTTACAACTGGAAAGCAATAGGAACAGAGTGTGCGTCACTTATGTAGTCAAGAGGAACGTGTTGTGCCTGTACACCACGCACACACGTCAAGCTATTCAGGTGATTACATTTGGTTGAATGCGTTCTTATTTTTGCACGCAGATCGCCGAATAGAATGACGTGCATGTCAAGCACTTACGCGCCGATATCTGCGTCTCCATAAGAGTCACTTTCCATAGCAACGTAGGTATAGCAGCTTATCTCTTTGTTTGTAAGTAACAGTAACAAACATCGACTCACATCACTACTGGACAGCGCAAATTTCACACCTTGGAAATTTGCTACTGGGTTCTTCGAACATCGACTCACATCACTACTGGACAGCGCAAATTTCACACCTTGGAAATTTGCTACTGGGTTCTTCGAGACAGGATTCCCTACTTAGGGCACTTCTTCACCAAGTTTGAAGACAATCGGTCCAGCTGACTAGTAGTAGTTCTTGAGCCAAAAGATAAATTTGACGTTCTGTCATTTGATCTTTGGCCTCTGTAGCCCTGATAACCATAAATGATGGTAAAATTGTTCCCTGTTATACGTTTTAAATTTCCAGTCAGTGCAGGTTTCCTCTTTGAGTTATAGCCAAAACGATTTTCATACAATTTGACTTTTAAATCTAACCTTTGGCCTCTGCTTCCGAGGGCCTGCAAAACATCTAAGGTAACTTTACACTAATTTTGAAGAAAATGAGTTTAACCCATTAGAAAAACTTTTTTGAAAAATGTACATTTGACCTTATGTTACGTGACCTTTGACCTCGATTGGCATGGCAACCAAAATATTTTGGTAAAACAGGTCACTCCGATTATATGTTTCATGTAAGTGGAACGCTCCCTCTTTGAATTATAGGCAGAAACCAAACTTTACACAATTTGACCCTGACCTTTTGATATATTACCTCTGACTTTTGACATTTTCTTTCGGAATCTGCTAGATGCAATAAACCACCTTAGGGTTTAGTCATCGGGTACGGTAGCAGTTTTCGAAGCATAAAGATGTAAGCCTGACCTTCTGCTTAGACCTTGATTGACATGGCAAACATATTTGAATGGAACTTGACATATGTTTTATGTGTAACGTCTCGTGTCAGTGAAAAGTTTCATGTAAGACTTTCAGTCAAAAACGATTTTGATGTAATTTGACCTTTGAACTCTAACCTTAATCTTTATTTCCGTGGGCCAGCAAGGAACAATTTTTTACCCTGTGGTACTTTCTTACCAAGTCTGAAGAATAGCGGTCCCTCCCTCTAGGAGTTCATTGCACAAATTTTCGCTTAAAATATACATTTTCCCTTACATATTGTGACCTTTGACCTCGGTTGCACGGCAACCACATATTTTGGTAGTTCTAGACATATTTTTCATATGTATGAAGTTTCACGTTAGTGGGATATTTTCTTTCAGGAGCACTGTAAAAAAGGTAATTTTCACCAAATTCCACCTTTGACTTTTCTTCCGGTAGTAAGAGGCCCACAGGGGTTTTACCAAGGGTACCTTCTCAATTAGTTTGAAGAAACGCACACCAACACAAACATAACCCGCTTACTTACACATACACGCTGACACGTTTTTTACCCTTCCCCCAGTTATGAACCTCCGGTCGCCATGGGGTACCCCTACATGAATTACCCCTAAGACTAGTTAGGGTTATTTCACCTGACCATGCTTTATACAGCTCAGCTGGCAAAGTGACTACAATATCTCATCCCCTTCACGGAGCGAAGAGATAATTAGTGACGTTCGGTCTAAATCTGATACTAACTTTTTCATGTGCAACAACTTATAAAAGAAGAGAATCACTTTCGAATTGTTTCACAGTGAAAATACGTATTATCGAGAGACAGACTTCGGAACACAAATACAACTAGAACTACGCATTTTCTTGCAAATACAATGTGATCTGGTTAGAATGATGAGTAATTATCGCCTGGACATCTGCAACCTGCAGAGTGCTGTTTGCCAACATTTTTATTTAGGCCTAACTAAGAGGAGCGGGGGGAGGGGGATGGGGTTATGGGTAAGGGTCAGGTAGGTCACCGATATTCTAACAATTGAATGAAGCTTATTCTCGAAATTTATTCTGATTTTATGCATTTCTGAATATTGGCATCATGCTTATTGAAACAATAATAGGACTAAACATATGTTGTATTGTTGAGGCTTAACAGTTAGTAGCGAAACTGTATATAGACAGGTTTTAGGGCATACATTATGGGCAGTGTTCAGTACGCAGGCAGTGTTCAGTACGCAGGCAGTGTTCAGTACGCAGCTAGAAGAATCGACTTGGTGAAATGGATGGAGAATCGAACGAAAATAACAATTTACACGTGGGCTAGCCTTAACTCTCAAACAGTACTGCGTTATCAAAAGAATGTATTCATGTTAATCATAAAATGCTCTTACCCTTGAACAATTAAGATATGCATACGTCGACTGACATTTGCCATGCCGCGCCACACCATACATTGTGCACATAAATTACGCACGCCCCTGCATGATTGTCGGCTCGCTATATGTACTCTTCTACCCCGGGAAGTCCAGGCCAAAGCGTTCAAGATTGCACTGAGGGAAAATACGAAAGGAACGTCCCTTATAACTCATGTAATTACAAAGTATGATAAAAAACTATACTCATTTTACGTTTTTGCATTGAAAGATTTTGATATATGGCGTCTTTTTTAACCCTGCATTTGAATAGGAAATAGGAAAATGAACTCAGTAGGACCATAAAGAAAAAAAAAAGTGGGCTTTACTTTGTTTACCGCGTAGGTGTAAAGTGCTCATCGCTATCAAAAAATTCGGCACAAATCGAACAGAGGGCGTCTTTCTAGATCGGACGAATCCTATATGCTACAAAATATTGCAAAAGGTGAATGACGTCATTGTTCTGAACTGATCCAGACGGATTCAAGAGTGTAGCCTGTCAGACCACACGAATACCGAGTTACATTTTGTGAAACGGGAGCGTTCAATCACTTCATTTGCATACCGACTGTAAAGGAGCAGATAGCCTCAACTAGTTACATATTAGCCTTAGAGTTATTGGAACGGCGCTACATTTTTGCCCCATTATATTCTCGTTGAAATATTAAGAGTGTTACCATTTCTCCATTAGCAAATAGTCTGTTTTCAAAACGTTTGTAGTTGAGAGCACGATAAGTAGTAAATTTTTCGTAAATTCATCAAGATATCGCTGTAACAGCTTTCACGATAATGAAATGACCTTTTAAGGGTTATAGGAGCAGGCTGACAGTTGATGTTTATGCATGTGGAAGTTCCCATAGCACTTCCATTGAGAATTTTACAGGAATACTTGTTTATAGAGCACGTGATCAGTCTTTTGCATCTCGTTTATGAAATAATTTTTATTCAAAGATCAATAACCACATCTATTTCCTTTCTTCAATCATCAAACAGCGTCTTCTTTTCAACGAGGAAGGCCTTATCGTGTGCAAATTTATCACTTCACAAATGCTTTTTTTTTCTGACACAGGTGGAGTTTCCACTCATTTGGGGGTATCCGCAGCCAACGAAAAACGTTTTGTCACTACTTTTCCTAATATCGAGCAATGTCACTTCCCTTGCCTGGTTGAATGCATTTAGTGCACTACTTTAAAGTATCAAATATGAACTTGTATTCGTCTGCGTATGTACGAACGTCATACTTTAGTACATCATTAGGCACAAAGGTAGTAATAAAGCCAGTCATGTCAAATTAATGCAAAAGTTTCCTTTTTAGTATCAATCGAAGGGTCTGGGTTTAAATAAGAGATTTAGTTCCAATGGACAACGATCAGTCCACTTGATGGGGGGTGGGTGATGGGGTTTTTTAAGAAAAAGAGATTTTTGACTGAATTTCTCAAAGCGGTGCACATTGCGCTTACTGCGTTTGCAATTTCCGAACATCTTTTTGATGTATCAATATGTGTCAGTTGGTTAAATTCGGCACTGGAATAACCTTAGTTCTACCGATTTCTAAATATAGCCCACCTATGGTCACAATAATGTGGTCATTTCCGTATTAAAATCAACATATGTTCTTACCTGCTGCCCTGAATTCTCTGACATTTTAATTAAATTTATCAAAATGTGGCATTTAAAGAAAAAAAAAAGCAGTTTACCAAAGTTTTCAGCCATATGATTCCAACGGTACAGAACTTCAGTTACAGCCCACAGAAAATTATTGCGTAATATTTCTTTATTTTCAGGAAAGCTTCTAGTCTAGTAGCATTTCTAGTGACTTTACATGTACATATTTATGCACGAAAGTAAGATAAAAATCTGAACATTGGTAGATGGAAGAATTCTGGGCAAATTAACAGAATCTGATGTTAAAGTTTACGTAACTGGAAAAGGACTCAATAAGCCGGCGCCGGGTACCTGAACGGACCCGACTGCATCGTTGTTGTGAAACCCAGGCGAGTGGCCGACGAGCCCGTTTCGTGTGTCCCAAATTCCGTTCCCCACCATGACCTTGGGTTCCGCTGATCCGACAGTCGGTCCTCGTCGTGGCTGTATCGGGCATATCGAACATGTTTGATATTCGTAGTGGTGTGGGGTTTGCTACTAGGAGGTTTGGTAGGGATATTATGGTACCGGTGTACCGCGACAGCGATAGTTCAGCTCAGTGCAAACCTGCAATGCATGCTGTAATGTTGCGACGTTAGCTTGGATTTTACATCTGGGATTTCAGGAAAACTCCAATTTTTTCTCTCCAAATAAAAGTAAGGCGTGTGATTGGGTTAGTTGAGCGTGTGAGCGTCAGTTGTGATTCTGAGGTTTGTCTGCTAGTTTCACTACCCGCTCACAAGAACACGCTATTTCATTTCACTGATAACGCACACATTTGCTTCTGAATTTCACCATGTTGAAACACTGAATTTAGCTTACGAACGTCATTCCACGAAGTAAAATAAGTCCGCTGCGTTTCGACAGCGTTACGTTTTCAAATACTTTCACACTGGGTGGAATTTAACCAATCCCGACGACGCCTCCAAAGAGTACGTACAAAGTATTCGAGGCACTGGTAGCCGCCGGCTTGGTTTTTTCACAGATTGACCTACAGCAATAGTTTTACGCGCATATGCAATTCATATCTTCAAACTGGCTTAATCAAGTTGAACTAATTCATGGTTTTTGCATGATAACTAGTTGGTTTTTAGTCAAAATAACCGGAGCTGGTTACATTTTGATAAAGTCAATTAAACGCGTTTCTTCCAAGGTGCATTGGAAGCAACTCTGGATAAAAATGGGATAACCATCGCTGGACGTCGTCAGCAATTTCTCGCATTAGCTTCGGTCCACTTGCATTTTAACGACAGCAGATAAGACTTGCGCAAGACTTATGAACCTGACCCGATATTAGATATTCTAGTTTTTGACGTCTAAGGATGAAGGAACCTCTGGTAATTCTGATCGGGGTCCCAGACTATTAGCCTCTAATTGCATGCACAGTTACGCGAAGATAGTTACCAACAATGTGTCGGATTGCTTTGAACCCTAGCAAATGTAGTAATGCTTAAGAAAGTCATTACTACAACTGATAAAATACATCACTACAAAATAGAGTCAATTTTTTCAACAAATTTGAATGTTACCACATGAAGCCACATAATAATTGTTTTAAAGGATTTAAAGAATTCATTAAAGACGATGCACATTACCTTAGTACCCATAACCTTCATGATAAAAATTGTACAGGACTTCTAAAGAAGAGCTATCCTTTCAAAAATGGTCTCTTATTCACAGGAATTCATTGACTTTTGTGAAAATTGAAAGTAATGAAGATGTCTAAAACACCGAGCAGTGTTGAAAATTTCATTTTATATTTAGGAATCATGTGAATAAGTTTATCAGGAATAAGCTTAATAATTGCAACCATGATGCTGTAAAAATTTGTGAGACTAGTTTACAGATATACCTCTCTAAAAGAGCATGTTGATGTTTAAAATGGCGGATGGAGAATCAAAGTTTTCAGCTCCAAACAAGTAGAAGCAGTTAGAGTTCCTGAATTTCATTTCTTAAAGTATTGATGAGCATCCTAAGCAATCGGACGAAGTTTTTTGATATTGAGTTTTTATTTTAAAGGCATCTTCACACAACCCATGGAGCTGAGTATTTTTAAAAACATTTCATGTAAAAGTGTAGCTCCAAGGGTATGATTAACCTTGGAAATTGTAGAATGATGAATTGTCGAATGATGAAACTTAACGCAAGGAAACATTCGATCGTTTCATTGCCCATGCAATACTCTCTCAATCGTATAGGGTTAACCAGGCTGGGCATAAGACGGATTGAATACAACTCGCAAAAAACAACGGATCGTTGATTACACCTTTACACAATGGGACAGGCTAGAATCAATTCAAAACAGAGTAACTTTTGAAATGATTGTGTTTTGATATGGTTGATTATATATACCTTCCACAGGGCGTGGTGTCTTGTGGTACTTCATTAAAGTTTCTAACCCGTCCCACGGTCCAATTTCCCACCAAATTACCTCACTAACCCGTCCACTGACTTTAGGGTTTTAAAACTAATGGCACATACGTTATCATCCTTACAGCAGAAGGGCGTCCATTTTAGGGCAAAGCCTCATGCATGGGGCGGGGACAAAACTTCCAGAGCGGTGATATCTACACAATTGTGAGCATTAGAACCGTAGAATGGAGTGTTTATATTTCTTAGAATGACCTGGTATATAAACTAAACAGTTCAAAACAACCTTAATATGAACCCCTTTTTCAAAGAATCTGTCTCAGACTTGGGACCGGTCGATTTGATCATGCGTGGGCTCGTTGGTAGAGAGCCTCGGGCGAATCCACCATTTTCTTTACAGATTAACCTCCAGGGCCCTTCTTGGCAGAGACCATGCCACTATATAAACGGAATGAGATTACCTGGCGCATGATGCAGGGTGGGCGTCGGTGGGGAGGATAGTTTTGTAAACCCAGGAAACACCGGCGTGTCCTTGGACATAACTCCGGATGGTCATCCTGACAATCAGCCCCCGTAGTTCCGAACGTCAGACATCGAGTCTTCTTGTAGCTAAACCATTCGAAAGGACTTCACTCGTCCCAGAAACCATCGGAATTAATAAGACATATCTTAGGGGAGGCCGTCTGACTCGTCTTTATACTCCGACTCATGAAGGGTAACGTCGTAACCGGTCGTACCAGTCCCTGCGGGAGTCTCTTGGGGCAGCTGGATCCTTCCATTGCCAGGGAGCACATATCCCCAACGCTAGCTGCCCCGTGTACCTTCAAATGAGCTTATAGGTACCACAAAATTATGCACGAACCCACCGTTTACGCACACATCGACACGAGCGCGAGGACCCACTGTCGCTTTTTCAGTCAATCGGGTCTAAAGCTGCACAAAATATTTTAAAAAAATACAACCGAGGGCGTGTCACGTGCCTCCGTTTGCTGATCTGCGTAAACGGCTCCTCTTTGGGAGATGTATTCCGAGCTATGGAATTACTGCGACTGTGGATATTTTCCTTTTAACGTAATTACCACATCGATCATTTTTAGTCATATTTATGTTCGAAAACTGTAAAATTGCGATTTATCCTGCCTTTATGAACGCGTATCCAACAAATCAGAGAAAAATTAAGTAGCTTCACTCTCTGGTTAGGGTCAGTTTATTTTGAATACCCGCGCCTCTATGAAAGCTTCATTTCTTTTACTGCTGAGAAATTGATAGTAGACTATAAGGCTATTTTAGAAACTAAGGTTTTATTGTAAATTTTTGTCTCAAATTGCCAGTTAATAAAAAAGGTGTCACAAATACTGCATTTATCATTTAGAGATAAGAAACTGAAACTGTAAGATACATGCCCAAACTTGTTAAACTTTTTCTTACACATGACGAAAATGAATAGTTAACCTCCAAGATAGTTTACAGTCCCTTGACGAATTTTCTTGCTCTTTTACCACTGGGATGATCTCATTTGTCATTTCTCTTAACCTTTTGTGCTTTTGAAAAGTTTGAGGAAACGTGAGTGTTTTCATCTCTTATTGTGCAGCAAAGCATAGAAGTGCTTACCTTCTGAAGAATTCACGAGGAACATCATTAATACGGCAATCAAGATATCCATTTCAAAAACCATTACAAGCTTACAAGCCACCGAAGTTAAACTGAGTATAAGTACTGCGAGGCTACCTCATGTATTTCGGGTGCGAGAGTTGATATATCGACTTCTCCAGTGGACTTTTAATCACACGAAGGTACGTCAAATATTGCACAAATGTTAAACCTTAAAACAAACGTGAATAAGACACAGACGTAAAAACAAGTGTTAAGGAATGAAATACAGTAAGTGCAACTGCAAAACAGGTAAAAATAAGCTTCTTTACTCGAAAATAGAAAATTCAATGACTGCTGTAGACAAGCTGAGATTTGACAGATATCCCCACTAAACAAAGAGTGATCGATTTAAAGAAAGATGATCATATTAGGTTTTTGCAAACATTACTTATTAACATGAACTCGTTTATTCCTATGAGAGAGCAGAATTCATTTCGACGCAAAAAGCTAAGTAAACACATACACACAGACGTAAAGGAACATGTAACTCATGTACTAACTGACTTGAACACGTTCAGTTGTGAGAAGATGAATAAAATATGGTGCCAAGGAGATAGTAATAGGTCTTATGGCGTAGCCATGATCGTTTTAGTGGAAGGCGCTAGGGAGGGGCTCGACCAACTCTTGGGAGGGCGCCTTTTAACTATCTAGGCGGAACGCCACCATCAGTTAGTGCGGAGCGTATCCGGACATTTTAGCTAAAAAGGCCTCCTAGATCGCCGAAAATGACTCTTTCCAGGCCATGCAAGATGCTCTAAAGTTTTCTTAACAATCTTTATTTGGAGGTCACATGTCTAGTGTGTTCGTGAGTTCTACGCCGGCATTGACATTTTTCGGCGAATCTGCACAGTGGCGCCGCGCAGAAGTTGGTGATTGTGGGGGCACTATAGAAGGTGCTGCTTTAAGCTCACCCCAGCTACAACCCAGAAAGGGTGTGTAAAATTATGCACACTCGCATCAGGGGTACTTTGAACCAGGAATGACACCTTCTATTTGAGAAATTTATGTTCATTTAAGTTGGCTTGGGCGCAAACTGGTGCAAAGTTTGATAAATTTTCGAACTGATCATGTCTTCAAAAGCTTTCGCAATTAAATGAATTTTTACTTTTGATTGACTGTAAAGGAAGTTGGACTGCAAAAGAAAGTGTTGTATAAGTGGAGGGGTAACTCCTCACCCTTTAAATATTTTGTTAAGGTAATGTAGCTTAGATGCAAAATGTCAAATCTTTCAGTTAATCACATGCTTAGAAATTATTCATTATTTTGTGATATTTTGGCTGTGGCATGGCACTCCTTATAACCAATGTATGCTACTCTTGCTATTTACATTGCTCTGAGATTCTCTACTGATGCGAAATCCCAGCAAATTTTGAAGATGTACTTTTATAGTAAAATAGCTTTGGTCACAAAGAATGATTGCCCAACTCCCCCAGTGGTGGTTATAAGATATGGAGTGCGCAATATGACAAATTAGCGCGAAGCGCGCCAAAATTTTGCATTGAAAATCATTTCCATAACAAAAGTTGTGGGCAGATTTTGCAATGAGATGCTTCAAATTAAAAACAAAAATCCGCTAAACAAAGGGCGAGTCTTCTTTAATAAGTCGTAGATGCTTTAAATTTTCATAAAATATGTCTTTCCCTTAATTCCACTACTCTGCATTATTGCAATGTTCTGCTCTTATATAATGACTTACATACAAAAGAACAATCCGACAAATTGTATAACCGTCATCACTGAATGATGCGAATATGTTTGAAACGGTATTGTTAGTAAACGAAGCTGTGCGGTGAGATATGGAGCGGGCAAAAATTTTGGTACTTTGAGAAGGATTTGCGAGAATTTTGATAGTTTGAAAACGACATTTTTAGCACATTTTTGAACCAAATATGATTCTCACTAAAATCGACAATTAATGAAGGAATTTTCAAAAGTTTCTTCTGTTCAGATTCCACCCCTTGGACTAACATGTCTGATTGCAGTTATTATTCATTGTGTTCCCGTTCCCACTATGGTATAGTCAGTATTATATTCACTCCCAGTGGAAAATGGGACAAAAAGTTACTGCTTTTGGAGGATTTCGAAGTGAAATTATTGAAAAGGGGATAAATAATGTTTTCAAGAAGAGACAGTCATGTGTGTACTAAAGGAAAGTCAAGTCACTCTTTGAACATATTTCACAAGCACTCCAAAAAGTGGTTCTGACAAGGTATCACATGCAGAAAAATCAATAGTCTACTAATATGTACTCTTGTCTTTTTTTCTGATTAAAATCACCATACAGAGTGAAAATGTAAAAAGCTCCAACCCTTTCAAACTTGAGTAGCCCGGATGTAATAATTACTCATTTCCTAACTGACAACTCGCTATTGTCATAAGAATCAAACAAAAGTTACATCTAAGGCCAAGCGCAGGGCCTGCAAGCATCTCACAAGATATTTCGAACAATTATTGCTGGTTTTTGCCTCAAAATGAGCAAGGCTCACCACTAGGAACGTGGGAGAATTTCACCGTACATCAGTTTTCAATGATGGTCAGAGTTATCATCATTTATATTAAATAAATACAATACAGTTTATTCAATTAAAAAGAAACTGTTTGATTATTAAGCTTACAGATTAACAGATGTCAATTTTAGGTCTCCTCTAAGTAGTTAAACTCTGTCAAATGATATTGGTTGACAGGTATGCTATGCACACTTGCTGCCTTACAAAGTTGGCATAACAAAAGTTAGGTCAGGAACATTTTGGTAAGATCGCCTTCTAAAATAAGCAAGTGTTTATTTCATTTATTAAAAAAGTTAGGTTTATACCTCTCTTTTAAAGGATGAAGATTCCTTCTTTCGTTTAGCTCCAGAAAACTTAAGAATTGGAGAGTACACAACGGCAAGTGATGTCTGGGCTGCTAGGATCACAGTGTGGGACATATTCTCTGGCGATAAATTTCTACATAGACGTTTGTTAGGACACTCTGGGAGTAAATTTTTTTAAATTAGTTGACATCAATGAAATGCTACATTATATCATACATCATGTTATATTTGTTTTATTTAGGAGTTATGGCATCCTCCGGAATAAGGAAAGACGATCCTCTAAGACTACTCACAGAAAATTTCCTACTTCCCCAACCAATTGGTTGCCCTGCTCAAATGTAACTATCTCCTCTTTAATACCCTTACTGCGCAAATTTAATTTTTAATAGAATTGCTTCTTGCAGTTTGTTTTATCGAATACATTTTAACTTGTCATTAACTATTAATGGGCTTTTAAGTAATATCGTGGATGTGAAAACTTCGTCGGTCTTGTCAGTTAACGAGTTTTATATTTCATTTGTGCAGATATGGAATGATGAAACAATGTTGGTGCACAAGATGTGACGGCCGACCATCATTTCAGGACATAAAATTGATATTAAAAGATTTCCAGCCCTTAATGCAGGCTTTTCTGTAGCTTAACAGAAGACTGTAACTTACAATATTTAACGAAATTCACTAATACGGTAAATTTTATTTTTGAAACCCACCGGATTGGAACTCAAAACTCTCAGCGCTTGCTGAGTGCTGTTTGCTCACTCAGTTCAGAAGGCATAGCAACGGAAACATTGCAAAATATTAACAAAATTATTCGAATGAAAAATTCAAATGGCAGTTTTACAGGAACGTTGAAAAGTGGAAATTGTCTCATCACGGACCCCTCCAAAATCGCTAATGCATTCAATAATTATTTTGTAAATTTTGGACCGTCCCTAGCCAAAAAAAATACACTAGAACAGTGCTTCCGTTTTTGACAGTCTCCCTGAGAGGAACAATCCTTGCTTATTTCTCTTTCCGACCTGCGAGGGGGAAATTACTAATTTAGTTTACGAATGCCTAGAACTAAAAAAGTCTGCATGTTACGAAAGTTTACGCCAGTCAATAATACGTACTGTGAACCGTTCATTGACAAACCATTAGAACACATCTTTAACAATTCTTTAATTTTTCCTGATAATAGGAAAAAGGCAAGTGTTGTTCCAATTAATAAGAGTGGCGGAACGGGGTGTTTTGTAAATACCCGCCCTATTTCTGGTTCGCTTTATCTTTTTAAGATTCTAGAAAGATTAATGTTTAATCAAGCACTAAGTTTCCTTAGAAAAACATACGATTTTATTAAAAGGACTGTAGGGTTTTCACTCAGGGCACTCAACCGAGCTAGCCCTAAGTGATGTAATTGATATGATGATTAAAGCCATTGACTTGCACGAAACTGAGGTGTCTTTCTGGGTTTATCGAAGGCATAGGATACAATAGGAAGGATACAATAGACAACGATATTTTTTCATACAAACTAGTCTATTACGTTATACTAAAGAGGTTCTTCACTTTCTTGGTTAAAGGGCTACTTACATTATCGAAAACAATATCAGTTAAAAATTGTAAATAAGACTATTTAAATGTTAAATGAGGAGTTTCGAACGGTTCTTTTATTGGTCCTTTGCTATTCATACATTTAATCAATGACATTAGTTTTGCTTTTAAACATTCTACCCTCATCCTATTTGTCGACAAAAAACAAACATTATTTCTCAAAAAGCGACTTATCAACATTAAAAAGTATTTTTTTTAATCCTCTTATTCAATAGTACGTCATATATACATATATACAATGTCCATGTAAATATTTTAATAGTTATAATATTGCTCATAAGGACCACTATGTACAATATTTACATTTTGCATACCTCTAGAGGGGAGAACGCATGTAATACAAAATATACATACATACGTGCATGTTTGTATATATATATACATATATAGATATACATTCATGGATATAGATAAACAAATATTTTACACGTACACATTATATGTTAAATCATCTCTGTAAGTGTAACACTTTACAACTGAGGTAGAACCGTGGAGCACGCTCGAAATAATTATTTTGAATCTTGCAAGTTGACATTGGATAATAGACAATCGGCATAAAACTAGAATGCAAGAAGCACGGTCTAAAAGAGAAACTGCATCTTTTAGGTCCCCGAATTTAATTGTTTTTATGTTTTTCATTCGGCCATGGTTATAAATATGTTGTTCTACTTTAAGTACAAACTGAAATCTACACAAAAGTTTGGTACAATTTAAATCATTTTACTGCCTCTTTACGCTAAAAATGAAAAAGTTAAAAAAGTGACGTTTCTCCTTCTGGTAACCATATATATCTTCTTTGGAAAGATGAATGTGAGAGCCAAATAACAAAGAAACAACATCGCTAACGAAAGAAGCTGCTATATCACATTCCCTGAAAAGGTGGCTTAACCTTTCGACTTCAGAATGGCAAAAAACAAAGGTCGGTGCCACTAATACTCATTAAGCTTTCTAAACGGTTTGTGGGAATAATTCTATGTAAAAAACGGAAGTGAAAATAAGATAATCTGGTCTCGGAGACAGATTACCAAGGCATACAAGATTCCATCCCAACCGTCATCACTAAAACCAGGGTAATCGACCTTCCATTTTGCAAGGGAAAATTGGCTCGGCAATAGCCGTTTTAAAATACTTGGCCCTATACATTAATTGAGAAATAGATTTTGTCTGCAGGGCTTTTTTCTAAAAATATGATATTACAATCTGAGATATTACTCAAAGCACAACCTCCCTGCTTCCAATAAAAAGGAATACTGTGGATACGTCCCCATAATGTAGTAAAGAGAAGGTGGTTAAGATAAAACCTCTCTCTGAACGACTGGTAACTTAAAGGATTATGAACATTGTCAAAAAGATCTGAGACAAATTTCACGCCATTCGTATACATAAAATCATAATAAAACATAGTATTATTAATAAGAATGTGATGATAGTTTCAGATAATCTGATTCCCAAAATTTACAGTAGGGATATAATAAGTGGCATTGCAGCTTTAAACCTACTAGTACTGAAAAACTATCGTCACAAAAGATTTTCCAAGCCCCTTCACAATCATCACAATAAACTTTAACCCAAGTCCATTTTAAGCTTTTAATGAAACTTGCAATCTGTACAACCATTAAACCCCTTTTGTTAAGATCGTTGATTAAACAACTTCGTTTTACCTCATCTTGGTTTCCCGCCCAAATAAAATAAAAAATAACACTTTCAACATCCTTAATAAACGAAGAAGGTAGATCAGGGAGAACAATAAAAGATAAACAAGCTGTGAAAGGGCGAAGCTCTTTAACAAAATGTTGTGACCAATCGGTGTTATGTCCTGGTGGACCAAACTCTGAGGCAACTTTTAAGACTTGAAAGCTTTGGGATAAGGTTAAGTCTAAAAAGATTGTCGCCATTATGATTGAAAGTGATTCCACGCAGCTTCACGGGGGCTGTGGAGAATGTAAATGGATAGTCGTTAACAAACAGCGAAGGGTGTTAGAGAAAGGTACCAAGTGGAAATAGGATAGAATTTGCAGTATTAATAGTCAATCAAGAGGATAACTTTAAAGTGTTAAGAATTTGTAAGGCTTCAGTAAGAGACCCACGGCTGCCGTCAAGGAAAAAAGTCGTATCATCAGCATACTGAAGAAGCTTAGTTCCATTACCATTAATAACAATATCCTTTAACCTACTATCAGCTGCATAGATAGCTAATACTTCGGTGCACACGATAAAAAGATAGGGGCTAAAGGCCTATTATCACGATGCGATTATTACTTGGGTCTGTCGCATACGTCGGATGCGTTAGTCTAAAACGCATGGTGTAAACTGTACCTGCGACACGATTTTATGACCCTTGCGATGTCGCATGCACCAAGACGCATGTTCTACTTCCATGCGACATCGCAAGCAAGACTCAACTATGACCAATCAAGAGGGTGAGAATAGACCACGTACCCAGTGCAGACTAATTATCGCCGAAAAACACTGCAAGGAAGAACACGAACAGTGTCATCATGGCGATTCGTGAGTTTTAGACTCATGCGACAAACGCAAACAAAAATTATATTGTGTAAATAGACCTTAAAAGGACAGCCTTGACGCACGCCTCGACAAACCGGAAAGAAACCCGTAGAATAGCCATTGTTACAGACACAGGCAGTAGCGTTACTATAGAAAGTATAAACCCATTGAATGAAAATATGATGGAAATTTAAATAACGCAAATAGCTTATGATAAAACCCCGCTCAAGCTTATCAAATGCCTTTTGAAAATCGACAAATAACGTTAAACCAGGCATATTAATACGGTTGGTATAATCAATTAGATCTAGAACATAGCAAACTTTTCCCCAATAAATCGACCTTGAAAGAAACCGGTCTGGTTTGCGCTAATATCGTTACCAATGATACCTTTGAGCCTAACTGCAATCGCCTTCGCCCCTTTTTTATAGTCGGCGTTTAAAAGTGACATTGGTCTGTAGTTTTTAAGGAGACTAGGATCTTTTTCGGGCTTTCGAATAAGGGTGATAGTGCTTCTAGACTGCTCGGAGGTAAGACTACCATGAGAGTAGGCATAACACGAAGATTCAACTACAAAATGCAACTATTAAATGCAAAAACTTTTTATAAAAATTAACATAAAGTCCATTACTGCCGGTAGATTTGTCATTTTTTAAAGAGTTAAGCGAAATATCTATTTCTTCCCATCGCAACTAAAAGAGTGATCATAGCTTATAGGCTTCGGCGGCAGGTAACCTGAAATTAAATGTGGCGAACAAAACATTTTACATGGTTTAAAATTGACTTTCCTTCCAGTAACCAGACCCTCGTTTTTCAGTGAGACTACCAATAGCTAAATTGACGTAAGAGTGATCTGATTGAATACTTGGAGAATGGGAGACATCTTTAACGAAATGGGATAGGTGCCTTGAAATGAGAAAAAAGTCTAGGCGACAGAACAAACCTGCGATAATGTTGGAAGACCAGGTAAAACTTTCCGCTTAAGGATTTCTTTCTCTTCAAATAACTATGAGACACAGATCGGTTGTAACGGAGATATACTTATCCCGAGCCTCGAAATTGTTCTTTGCTGTCCTCCTTCGTTTTCTTAGGCCAGATTGAACACGAAATAAAGAGGCTCCAGCAATGACAACATTTTTACAAGTAAAATTGTAAAAAGTATTAAACAGATATACAAAAAATCAGGACTGTCTGTTCTAGGCCCATAAGCAGCAACAATAGTAATAGATTGCCAGTGGTAGTTACGTCAGCAATTATAAATATACCACCCTCACGGCTTTTCAATTTAAATAATTTCAAAATCAATGTTTGGATGGAACAAGATGAAGACAAAGCAGCTATCATGGGTGCCGTGTAAATAAAGAATTTTACCCCCCCCCGCTCATTTTTCCACATATTTCATCTGATGGCATGCTGTGTGTTTCTTGAATAAAAGAAATATGGACCTTCCGCCTGTGAAGATGAGAAACAGTCGACGTCGTTTAACATGTTGACGATATTCTCTCGCATTGTACGTTATTAAAGATAGATCCTCGGTCATTTAAGAATGAGCGGGCATATACATGTCAGTAAAAAGCTATGGACGAATTTAAGGTGGTGGAGGACAGGTTACACAGTCAACTTTATCACGAACATACAAACAAAGGACCATAGAAAAGTCAATCCATAAAGAAATAATATACTCATACAGAAAGTCCTTAATGAGCATAGGCTTCCATAAGGAAAAAGTGGCATTGTGTGGAATGCCAAACATTGGTTGAAAACATGTCCTCCCGTGGAAAAATATAATTAAAGGAGACTAGATCATGGCAAAAGATATAAATCAAGCTTAGTCAAAATTGAAAGGTTTTCCGTTGTTACCACGCCATCGTCCACCTGGAAAATGCAAACGGATTCCACTCTGAAACAACTCTTGAGCCTTCCCCGTCCATTTCCTAGGTAGGTCGGTTTTCGTCAGATCGCCAAGGCTCGTCCCGCACTTTTAAGCACAGTTACTTTATCTTGATAATACGATTATTTGACCAAAATGTGCCTTTCTCGACCAGGAACAGACCTGACATCTCCGTGTGTAAGTTCGAGTTTGCAAGATGGTAATCCAGCTTATTTCGAAACTCTCTGTGCTACTTCAAAACAGTTTTCGCCATCTTGAGACACATCGCCTACAATCAGCTGTGCATGACTGTCTTTGTTTTGTTCCAGGGTTTTAATTTTCTTTTCTAAGGACATACACTTTCGTTTCAGTTCAACGTTATCGGCTCTAAGCCCCTCAACGCTTTGTTGTAAATCCTCAATAGTTTGTAATGTTCTGCTGTAGGTTTTCAAAAGCCTGAATCATGCAACATTTAAGCTTAGGTATTTTTGACGCCAATTGCTTATCTCGTAGGCTTTTTCCTGTACAGATTCAAAGTCAGAGTCCAGCTGATTTGGACTCTAACATTACAAAATACTGTCTGTAATGACTTATCTGTACGTTCAACGTGGTTTGCTACAAATAAGTTATCTTTGGATGCTTTTTGTGTATTCCGTCGATTAGGAAGACACAGTACCTTCGGACACCATGGCAGAGTCCAGCCCGAGAGAGGGCGGTATTTAATTTTAATATGAGAAGACCGTAGTAATATAAAGCAGATGACTCTATAACTAACTTCATAGTATTTGACTCGTGTAACAAAAACTGCATCTTTGACTTACATGTTGACGGTCAACAAATCAAGCAAGCCGATCATTTCTTGGGCTCTATATAGAGTCAAATATTTCAAATCACACTTCACAAAATTGTAATCAGGTCTCTAAAGGTGTTGGTATTGTTTGTCAATTGAAGCACTTTTAACACCGATTAATCTTGAGACGGATTTACCGAACTTTTATTTACCACATTTGTCTTCATACTGTTCTGTCTGGTGTGGGACCACTATTCGTCATTTAAATCAATTACTTGTTCTTCAAAAAGGAACCCTTCGTCACATGTTGTGCTGGCCCTCCTAATCATACCAACGACTTATTTAAATCATTGAGCCCACTAAAACTAAACAACATTATAAGACTAAGTGTTTCAACATTTACATATCGTTTTTTAACGCTCTACAATAATTGTTTTACGATTTCTTCGAGAATATTGTTCGTTTCACTCATACGGCACTAGAATACGTCGCTCCTATCTGTGAACGGGACAAACCTTACTCGAAACAGTTTGAGATATCGCGGTGTCAAAGTAGGGAGCAGCCTATCAAGTCAAATTCATTTAACTTGCAAACGTCAGTAAAGTCTGCCAGAAATGTCTTACGACATTTCACGATAAACCTATACTACGTATCCTCTAAAAGCTTGTTAAGGTATAGAGGGGTGAGGAAATGGGGAGGGGAGGAGGGGTGGGATTGCTTTTGTGATCCAGTTAAGCCTCAGTGTATTTTCTTGTTACTTTTGTAGTATACTTAACGCAATTCGTTTGGTTTTATGATTTCTGGGGAGTGTGTTCTCGCCAAGTTCCCCAGATTTTTTGTACACTTCCGTTTACACTACACATTTTACTTGAGGAGAGTTTATTTTGGAAATTCAAGCTGACGGGTGTTGACAGCTTAGCCCGAGTAATCGGCATTTCCCTTGCAATAAATTTAATGATCTGTCAGATTATTGACGCTGATGGTTTTGATGAAGCCCATTCAGTGACCTTCATAGTGTCCTGCTCAAATACTGAAATAGAAGTATCTTTTCTGTGTACTTTGCTTGCAAAGTTATTTCCATTGGCTATTTTGCTAAGCATGTGCAGGACTAAGTCTAATCAGGATTCCACATTTCATAGTTTCCAGACAACACATGTCCAGCAACTACCCAAGTACTTTTAGGTAACTCCCCTTCCTGGAGAGAGTCAAGAATAGACATTCAAATAGAAAGGATCATTTTAGATTACACCTACATTCCCGCCGCTTTTCTTAGTTTCTAAACAATTTAATATTTGGGAGGAACTGAATTTGAAATTGAAAGGAATGAACTTACATTGTAAGGAAGAGTACTTCCTGATTAAAACAGAGAAGGACTGTCGCAGCTTATACTCAACATGTAACGCCGTCGTTTGAAATAAATTCACTTAACGCTTAAACATCATGTAATGGAGTAAATTGACTCTTTGGCCTGTCAGAAAAAAGATTTCTCTCTGACTTTGAATAAACCAGTTACATGTTAAACTTTAAACCTTTTTCGGGTCTTCTTTTTCCGGATCTTTCCTTTTATTCTGTACTACACCCCCTAACCTTCACAATGTAATTGACCCAACCAAACTAGGCACCACTAGTGCATCAGACGTGTTGCTGGTTAAACAATTATCAATGATATGAAGATATATCGACTCATTATATCTTGCATAAGCATCCGCTCTACCGTTAGCGTACTTCGACTGAAGTTGACTAACAAATAAATCAAACCGCAATCGAAAGCTTACCTTAATGATGATATCGGTTGGCAAAACATTTTGCAATAGAAAATTATGCACTTGCACATTTTTTCTGTAACATATTCATGATAAATTCCGTCGCCATTAACGAAAATAAAAATCTATTTCTATTTAATCATACCTCAAGAAGTTAATTTTTATATGTAAAATACATCTGGTGAGTATCTTGTGTATTCAAGAGTCTCATCCCTAAGCTTAAAACTTCGTCGTTACCCTTGAATAATTGAAAAATGCAAGGTAAAATGAACAAATGTGTAAGATGTTTAGCCCCCGGAGAAGGAGTATCTCCAAAGTACCCTTGGAACTTCGTTGCATTCAACCTCGAATTATAGTAGGATTCTCTCCTAACTTATAATGAAAATTTTCCCATAACCAAAGTCATTGAAACAGCTTAGAAATCAGATTTACCGGCTTCTCGTGGCACAGTTTAACCGTGCGGCCCTTGTAGATTCTATTTGCTTATTTAACTTGAAGCCTGTGTTTGCGACTGTTTCTCCCCGATGTGAACATAAACATTTAAGAGACTTGTACGCGGCTGGAATATAGTATAAACACCAGCGGATTAAGGGCGGGGCAACAGGGGCACGTGCCCCGGGCCCCCACATTTAGAGTAATATATACCTTGGGTGTTTTGGTACTGTGTCAAGTGTTCCTGAGCTGTACTATAGGGCCCCCCACACAATTGCGTGCCCCGGGCCCCCCACACGCTTAGTCCGGCCCTGAGTATAAATGCTCCCCTTTCCGAGAATCAACAGCTTTTGAGTCACGTATTTATTAGCCTAGACTGTTTTTTCTTTAAGGTCACTGATTATGTTTTCTTTAAGGAAATGGAAGGAGGAGGAGAGATGAGCTTTAGCCAGGATACTTATAAGGGTGTTAAAAACATCACTGTTTAGTACAAAGTGTCCCAATGTCTTGATACTGTATACGTTATAGAAAAAGTTTCAATCATGTACTTTACGTTACGAATATTACTCAAGATATAAAATTGGAAGACTATATGATAACCAACCGTGCGTTTCTTTTGAGCCATACTACATCTTTTTCATTGACCTACCACGTTTTCGGACTTGATGGGTAAAAGGCAAATTCGGGAGAGTTTCAGCTTTGGTTCATCATCTTCTTTATCATAAATAATAGTAAGATGCTATCCTAATATCTGATCTGTATGGTAGCTAGCTCCAATGTTGTTTAGCCACAAACATTTCTCTTGAGCTAAGGAGGTTCTAGTCGTCCAAGTTATCCAAACCTAGACCCGAGTTCGACTTAGTTTTTGAGTCCTATAGCTTTCATGAAGTCAGACAGCTCGACCTTTGTTCAAATATCAGATTAAGAACTTGCAACTTATCGCCTGAAAAATCATCCATTTTTAATAGAAACTTCCCCTCCAGCATTCCCGACCAGATGTCGCCAAAATTTGCAAACCCTTGGAATTTTTGCCCTGCAATTCTTGTCAAACATATCTTTTGAGCATTTTGAACAGATTGTTAAGTTTACCGTAAAAGTAGTGCTTACGAAAAAAGGCTTATTAGTCTTTCAATTACATATTTTACCTCTAGGTATCCATAAAAGAAACGAACTCATTTCTTATAACATAATTATTTTCTGGACGAAAGGTTTGGCTATAAACGGCAGATTGGACTATAGCTTGCTTTGTGGGTTAATATTGTTATGTAATATGTAAAACCAACCATATCTGCTGCAAAAAGTAGGTACAAAACTAGGAACCTTGATTCAAACATAGCAATGCATATGCCCAGCGAACTGCTATTCATTCTAGCACACACAGTCAGGTCCCTGGATTGATTATGCATACCAATACATTGTCTGCTGAGCTGCGCTGTCCAGTGTTTTGTATTGTTGGGGAATTCAAGCCAGCATTGCGAGATGTAGTAGGTGGCTGTTTTGCTGTTTAATATCTACTGGGAGAGACTGATTAGTAGTATCCCTGTGTGCCAAAAGCAGAGGCACATGATGCTGCCAAGTAGTGCTGCATTAATCTGTGTGTCACGTTTACGAATGTGAGATCTGGCTGACCACGGGGGTAGGAACTGCTACAACGAAATTGCAGTGTGCGCGACCTGTGAGCCATATATTGACGGGGGAGCAGATATTGCACTAATACTTGGGAGGTGTCCAAGTCTTGTTCCCAGTAACTTGCCGGCAGAGGATGGAGAATTTGACAGCAGCCTTGCCCTCTACAAGTCGCATAATGAGTTACAAGTTTTCAATATAACTTGAGCATTTATGTTTATAGCTATTCCAGTCTGGTTTGATAAATAATGAAAATGATGAAAGACGAAAAGTATTTTTGATTAGATTAAAAGAAGAAAGCCCAAGGGCGGGCGTGGCCACGGTCAATGTACTGTTCCAATAACGTAAAATACCTGGCTGTGACATCAAGAAAATATTTCGGTCAGATTGAGAACTGTGAAATTGTTCAGTGTTAAAAAGGTGGAGATGTTAAATTTCTAACTACAAATTCTACTTAGTATTTCAGGAGTCACTCAAATGGTCGTGTTCAGGAGTAAAAATTTTAGTTTATGCTCGAGAAAAGTAGTGTTAGAGAATGTGTTTTTAAACAAATTAGATATTCGTGTGAGCCGGAGTGACAAAGCTTATTTAATTTAAAAACAAAAAAGTGAACCATAACTCTGACAGTTGTCTACCCATTTTTTGATTCCTTCCCGAAGGCAGGTAAGGAATCTATGCGATGGTGATGCCGTGTGTGAGAGTTTGTTTGGCATTCAGACAGAGGACCTAAACAATGGATTTCAGGTCCTCTGAAAGAAATTCAATAGATTTCTCAAG